>JAHZNG010002074.1:0-13094 GCA_027744375.1 Orchesellides sinensis | reverse complement strand
TTCGTGATGGTCATACTATTGCATGGATGATGATGAGAGGACTCTGACTGAGAGTGAGTGAAAGAAGAAAGAAAAAAAAGCTAAATATTTTCCCATTGGAATTACTACCTCAATAACGATAACCATACAAATAAACAGTAAGTAACAGGAGCACAGAACCAGCAGCCAGCTATTGCTTTTTCGTCTTCAAAAGAAAAAAAGTGCTTATTGCCTATCTATTTTATTGGAGAGAGCGGAGGACGAATGCTATTTATTGAGAAAGAAGGAAAGAAAGTACCTCGGGTGGTGGAGAAAGTAGTAATAATAATGGTCAATATACTTTCTTCGTTATGAGCAGTATGTGTTGTGTGTGCCAAAGCCAGTAGTGTGCAGTTTAACTTTATAGTTTGATATCCTCTCTCTCTCCCCCTGTGAATATGTACTTAGCACTACATTATTTTTTTCCTTTTGAAGTAAAAGAAGAAATGAAAAAAGCCAATAATACATTCACTTTTTTGTATTAAAACGTATTGTGTCCTCATAGCCATAATGTCAGGAGGCCATATATAGGCTATAATGAAATATAAGGTTTAAACCAAAGTATTTTAAGATTTTTACTCCAATCCAATCCACCTCCTNCTTTTTTGTATTAAAACGTATTGTGTCCTCATAGCCATAATGTCAGGAGGCCATATATAGGCTATAATGAAATATAAGGTTTAAACCAAAGTATTTTAAGATTTTTACTCCAATCCAATCCACCTCCTCTGCTGCCACCCAAAAACCATCGTCACCATTATCAGCAGTATGTAGTTTTTATTGCACACGCAGTAATAATAACAAAACAAACTGTTTTGATTGTTGGGTGTGATGTGTGTGATGTGTTTGTGTGTGCGTATACAAAATCATGTGCATTACATGCAACCTCTGCTATTTATTAGCTTTCTTCTGTTCTGCCTCCTCCATTCTGAACTGGAGGGAATTTCACGTACAATACATCAAAAGAAAAATATTATCCTAAGAAAAAATAAAATCCCGTTGCGTCCCATTCAATACCATTTTTTGTATTGTATATTAAAATGTAATAATAATGGCTGTGTGTGGTGAAGGCATGGTTAAAAGCAAACACCAACAATAAACAAGGACAATAGATTTAGTCCCGGTGGTATGGTTGAGGTTGTAAAAAAGAAATAATGGATTTCGCATATAAAACTCTTGAGTGAAAGGCCAAACGGAAAAATATATGTGGTTTGCGTACATAAACTTCCCAAGTGTGGTCATATAAATTACCAATTGACCATTACTGATAATTAATGAGACTACTGAGCTTACATACTTCCCCATAAGAAGTAACTACCTCTTGGGAAGAAAATAATGCATTGGTTTACGTAGGTTGAACCGTTTGATAATAAAACCTGCATGAAGTAAAAATGTAGAATAGGCCGATAGAACACGGCTTATGTGTGACTGTTGATTACTTTATGGAATATGCTATTACCACTTTTCTTACCTGAAAACAACCCAAAAAAATAATTATTGTCACCGGAGAGCCTGTCAGTATAAAAATAGTCTAAAGAAACCCAAGTATTTTTATCACGCATCCCAAAAAGGCTTGTTTTTCACTTGCGGTGTAACATTACCGATTCTTGGATCATTATTCACTCACAGTCAAGACTTACCCTGAGTCATGGCCCCTATCAATTTTATATACATACTGCTCACAAGTTAATGACTTGATATCTAGAAACATGAATGCTTGACTCATGCCATGCATACCATTCTTCAACAAAAAGAAAAAAAGTTGCTAGTTATGTTTTTTTTTTCTCCAGAAATATTGCATAGGCTCCAGTCGTCCAGTCTATAGTAATCTAATCATATCACCCATACGCGTGCATGTTCCATGTACGGTGTGCTTATCATCACCATACAAAATTGCTACTGAGGACGGTTATGACGACAGCTTGTGGTGTACTGAACGAACGGCACTACTGTAAGCATTGATTACCACACCACCACCCACAATATTGACGACCATCGAATTGACCATGTGTCAAAATCTCTGTAATCATAACACAAACATGGGCTTCATAGTGGATGGCGAGTACTACTGGTGATGTTAAGACGATATCGTCTTCCTCACTAACATATTCATGGTGATTTGATCACATGATAAAACTCTGGTTGCTCCACAGCTGCTATCATTATCATGCAATTCAACTGTAAAAATACCAGAAAATCTGCTGCTCAATCCGTGATGGTTACAGGCGCATTATGTCGTTCATTCATTCTTCCTCCCGTGCGTGAAGAAAAGAAAGTTTTTTTCTTTCTCTCTTTTGCATTTTTTATTACATATATCCTTTCCCCACTTTCCTTTCTGGATGCAACTTTTTTCTATCAGCCGTGACTGAATAAACGAACAAACTCTCTCTTTCTACTTTACTGCTTGCTGAGGTGTATAAAATTCTGGCGTGAAATGGAGAAGTGCTCTCTTTCTCTCTCTTCTTTTTACTTGATAGAGGTGCTGGTAGTGTGAAGTAAAGTGAAATGGAACGGAATGTTTGAAAGTAAGGAAAAGAGTTGAAACCTCTTTCTCTTCCTTTAAAACCCCTCATGATCATCCTGTTGAAAGCACTTTTCATCCATCCATCTATCTTATCCAGATCTATATGCATTTTCATTCATTTTATCTCTCTCTCTCTCCCACTCTATACAAAACACTCATAGTCGTCCTTTTTAACATTCACACAAAAAGTATTCCGCCTATATATCCCAAGCTCTTTCTTCCTTTTTATCCTTTGGCTACAAATGAAATAATGTTTTCTCCAGCAGAGAAGAGCTCTCATAGAAAAAAAGTTGTCTATTGATTTTAATCGGGGGTTCGCTTTGAATTCTTCTGATCTGATAAGGTTCTTAGGAACACAGGCTTATAGTTTGGCACCGCATGTTCATTATACTAAATATACATATATAACTCCCATTTCTCAACGAAACTTTGATTTTCTTTGATAACCTCGATACGATGTGTATGTATGTCCTGGAGTTTATGTAGGTCTGCGACAACGACAACATATCCGTTCCCCATCTGTTCCTTCAATCATTTCAACTTAACAAGTCATTCATAGCCATGCCTATATTGTTCATCAGCTATATTATATTCTTTTGGTGGTGACGACGATTGACGCGATGATGATGATGTGTATGCTATATCTATGCGTTACATGTACATTCACAATTATAATGGCATATAGCTTCTCCCAAAATTTTCGCCATTCAAATTGCTCTTTTATCTGCCTCTGATTTCAGCGAGAAAATGATAGCCATGGAGGGAAGGAAAATGGCGACAGAGAGTGTAGAGGAAAATTAAGGCATTCCATTTTATGGCTGCTTCGCCATTTTGACCAAACCTCAGAAAGAGGAGAATGGTGCCATGCCAAAAAGTGGAGTAGAGTGGCCCTGGTGGTGCCTGTCTATGAATCAGCGAAAAATGGAAAGTGGGACTGGAAAGGACGACGCAAAAACTGTAGAGCAAGCAAACCACTTTTGCAATATTCGCATTGCATTCCCTTTCTCCATGTGAGATGAGGATGATGATGGTTGTAATACTAATGGCGATACATGTACCATTGCCATCCTACACATTTTACATTATTGTTGAGTGGAATAGTGTTGTTTTGTCGAAAAACGATCAAATCGCACAACTACTACGAGTTTCTCGCATATTATGATTATTGGTTTTTGGACACAGTGTCCTGCTTTCTCTTCCGTTACAAAACTACAACATAAATATACGTGTTTATAGATGGACAAGAGACATTTAGATGTCTTGTTTTTGGTGCTGCTGCTACCAGCCAGTAGTTTTGCATGAACACTATTATTAGCCACACATTTCTATGTTGGGCAATACCCTAAAAATATTAATATTCAGCGGAGGAGGAATGCTCGTCTCACAGTAGGAGTACTTGTTTCAAACCATGATCGCCTGTTGGTTTGGGTGGACTACTGCAGAAACCAGCTCGGGCTGTTGCGAATCGCAAAATTCTATATCTATAAAGAATATGAACATGTTTAGAAAATACTAGGTATCACATGGTATCATATTCAAAACCCGAATATTTGTAGTTTTCACTATGAGCTGGAAAACGTAACGTATTGTTCTTAAATGTAACATGATGCAGTTTAATTTGATAGAATTTCTCCCGGCCAATCTTGTTTTTTGCAAGCCAGCAGCCTCGTGCCTCCTTTGATTTAATTTTGAGCAAAATACAGAATTTTCTAATTACTCCCCATCTATTTGAAACATTTAATACATATTACGGTTGGAATATCATAGATATGAGTATGTGACTAAACTTTTAAGCTTCCATCGAGAATCATGATATCGAGCAATGCAAGGATGTCATGTTAATATCTCTGGACTTCTATGCTTTTATGGATATTTTAGAGATATCAAAAGAAAATAGTTTTTGGAGGGATGTTTAGGGAAGTAGTTAAGTTTTTTGTGCTGAGTTCAGCAAGCACACTTGTGTTTTTGCTGTGTGATCGTGTTTGGCATTAATAACATGCAGATGTGTATATATTACTTTGCTTGAATTTTCTCCTAGAAAATTTTCTTCCTTTGGGTTATGTTTTATAATTCTAAAAAGGAGAGAAAATAATGGAAGGAAAGAGCACATGAAGTAGGAATAATTTACAAAGCAAAAGTGATTTTGGAAAGTTTGTCATGAAAATATGTGCTGGATATGTGTTATTTCTGCTTAGTTTAAAGTTTAATGTATGTATGACCGTATCTAAGTCTCATAAAAGATTATGATATGATACTAGTGTATTGTACATTAATGTGAATTTCGGAGTAGGCGAAACATATGGATGCAAGTGTGTACATGTATTACAAACGTATAATATTGATCAAGTAGAAAAAAAATGTTACAATTTTGGAGATATCACGATATACGTACGATATATTGCTATAAGTACGTAGTTGTCACTGCTGTAATGTATAAAAATATACTAAGAGAGTCAGTGACACTACAAGAAATTCAAATTTGGAACATTAGTGTTTTAAGAAGATAATGCATAATGTATCATATTATCATACGGCGAATACTACATTAAAAACATTACATATCATGAAACATTATAAAGTAGTTTATTATTCCCAGCTTGAAGTTTATTTTTTTCGGAGCGCATTAACATTTCACTCGTATTGTTCATTTCATACTCGCATATTTTTATATTTTTAGTACGCTGCTCAAAGCTCCTATTCAAAAGCTCAGAGGAAGGCGGATGGTGGTGAGGAATGAGACAGCAGGAGACAACTTTATTGTCTTTGGGAAATATGGGTCGTGTTAGTGTGCAATCCATTCAATTTGCATGGCACGATATTTTTAGGTACATTATGTATGTATGCTAAGTATCTTATGTAGCTTAATGAAAAAACATACTGTTACTTTATTCGTTTCCCACTTTATATTCATCTTTATATGGTTGGTAATTAGTGTCGATGCAATAAACACATGGTCGAGTATATATGTATTAACAAAACACTTAAAATCTTGTCACAAATTTTGATACATTCCTATAACGCTGCACCTGTCTGTAGTGTATATTAAATCCTGTCTCTTTTTTAAATGGTGAGACGAGGGACGTGACGTCAAGTGGAGAATGATTGAAAGGACTAAGATAATGATTAGGAGAATGTCATCCCTTTTTAATCAAATAGATCTTGACCGACTGTGAATGATATACGCTGTCTCACAGTGTTGACATGCGTCTCATCACCACCTCTTTAAAACCTCATGTAGTCTTTTCAGCCCTATGAATAAGTTATGCCATCCTTTTATGCAACTTTTTTCGTTGACTTTCACTATTTAATAATTATCTCCAGTGCAATCATCATCAGTCATACATAAAATAGAGTGAGAGACAAAAGTAATGAAAAGACAGTGCGATGAGATTATTATAAGTTATCGAAAATCTAAAAAAACATTTCAAAAGTTACAAACAAATGTTTGGTATGTATACAAGCTGATAAATATCATGATAAATACGCTGTCAAGATACTGTCAGGATGAAATAGACATCTAAAATGCACAGCTCTCTTTTTTTGCAGCCTGACATAATAATGTACATGATAAAGTAGGTTTGAGAGTTTTATAAAGAAAGCCATTACGCCAACATAAAACATTATAAGTGAAGTAGTAGTGGAGTGGGTAGAGGAAAAGAAAGAGAAAGCCAAAAGCTCCAAAAAAGTATATGTGTATGATTGTGTGGGAATGTAAATGGACCCTCTATTTTTCACAATACCATTTCATTCAAAAACATATACATAATGTATGTACATACATATGTCTCTTTTTTATGTACTCAAATAATATGACATGTGGGACACAACTTTATAAGTAGGTATGCTCGGCCACTTTACTCTTGCCCTGTGTATATGTACCATTGTAAATGTTCTAGTGGCTCTTATGAAGAAATATGACATGCTATTATTACGTCCTTGTGTGCTATGTGTACATCCACTATTACTATTACATGCAGTCAAGTATCTTTACTTTCAGTAGGCGTGCTTTCACAATAATATGACTCTTGGAAACGTATTTTTTGTTTTTTTATTATGTATAGGTATTTTTCATGTGAAAATGGAGAAAACTTTCACCAGCTCCAATTTTCCAGATGTTCCTAGAAAATGCTTGAAGCTTTCAGGTGACATATGATATGATGATAGTAAAAAGGCCACACACACACATTCTACATTTCCCAAGACTGCGTAGGTGTAGTTTGGCTTAAGTACCATTTTGAAAGTTACCAAAATGCAACCAGAGAAAATTGTAAAAAAGGATGGTGTGTAACAACGTAAGGAACTTACCACTATTCCCATTACTATGGTGGTGGTCGTCGGCGTGAGGCTCGTAGCCACAGTAGGAGATGGGAATGGCGAAGATGAGGAAGGTCCACGGTGGATAATAATAATGAGAAGATGCTCTCATCCTTTCCTCTCTCTTCTAACGTCTTCAGTCTTGTTATTTCTCTCTGGTTCTCCAGAAAATAAGTGAAAGTGGACTAAGATTTTCTTCGGAAGAAGAAATAATGAAAAGTCCTTTTTGCAATAATATTACTTTTCCTTCTGAGGACTGAGTATAGGTAAGCAAATTTTGTTTGGAGGGGCTCTTCCACAGATTTCTCCAGTGGTGGTGGTTTTGGTGAAAGTAGAAAAGTGAAAACTGTTGGTGGTTGTAATACTTGAAATAAGGAAAAACTATAAATATGAGTCAGTTTATGTCACTTTTAGTACCAACTACCGAAAAAATACCACACCGGGCTTCACTATATATGTACCACATTACACTATATTCACTTATCCTACTTTCTCCAGTCTTTTGTATGGTATGGTCGCTTGCTCAATTTCTTGCATGCACGAGTTACTCTCTTCCTGTTTTCAAGTTGAATATTGGTAGCTGTATATGAGCTAAAAACGATATATTTACTGCATACGAGACAACCGGATTTTTTTTGCTGAAGAATGTATGTATATACAACCCACTTTCACTTACTTTCTCTCGTCTCCTATTCCATTTTAAAACGGAGAAAGTGAACTGGAGTATAAAATAGTGCCACAAAGGAGTAAAAAGTAACGTGGAAAGTAATCGAAACTTGACTTTTTTTCGTGTCCTATTCTTTTCTCCCTGATCGTTTCTTTCTTATTTCCAGAGAAAAAAACGTACGAATGTATTACACATGTACTTACTCAAAATGTACAATGTAGTCTGGTGCGGTCTATTATGTATTTCCTTTTCGTGGCGAATGCACTTCACCGAATTTTCCTATATTCCAATTTCCAATGCAATTGCAATTCCCTTCCCTATCTGACGTAAGATAAAACATGTATCTCGCTTGGGGATTTTCTTGGTGGAATTAGAAAAAAGTGCTATTTTCCACGTCACATGACACATACGCCATTTTACGG
The DNA here is from genome assembly GCA_027744375.1 of Orchesellides sinensis. Classification (NCBI taxonomy): domain Eukaryota; kingdom Metazoa; phylum Arthropoda; class Collembola; order Entomobryomorpha; family Orchesellidae; genus Orchesellides; species Orchesellides sinensis. The sequence continues at coordinate 5,149 of JAHZNG010002074.1, read as the reverse complement.
AAGTTTAATGCGAAGTCGCACAAAAAATAATAGATTTCTTTTCCAAGATTTTTTCGCGACCTCAAGGAATTGAGGCAAAGTACTGGTGGCCTTTATTTTTGTTACGATACCGGATGCTGTGTGCTTTTAAGTCTTCAAGGCTGGTAACTCGTCTTGAATTGTATACTATGGGCTACAAACAATAGCGTGATTATTTTTACCACTCATTTTTTATCATTCATATGTACTCATCTTTGTTAACTTTCTCTATTATGTATCATGTCTCTGCTACAAAATGATGAATGCATTTTGCTGGAAGTCCCAAGTAGATTGTAGTGGTAGTTAGTTTAAGAGTCATGCATAGTGTACAAATGGGACAGAAGCAAGTGTAGCTACTACACATACAAAAAACACTGCTCAGCCCGTCTTCCTTCCGTTTGAACTGCACTTTGTCTTTCTCCAAGCTTGTTTTTACTAAAAACTAAGCCGAGTTGTCAAAGCAAAGTGCTTCCTTTGAAGACGAAAGTTTTTCTTGCTTTTTTCTTTTTTAACGGTGAAGGATGATACAAATGATGAAATACAAGTCGCATTTGAAATAGGTAGTATTCCTTTTATGTGCACTGCTGGAAAAGACTATGGAAGCTCCTTGTTTTCTTAAAGTATAAGATAAACTTACACAATATTTATAGGTATACACAAGAACGTTGAGACTTGCTTGGTAATATTATGGGTGAAAGCAGAAAATGATGTAAAGGAGTAGTTCAGTAGGACTCCTGGAGAAAGCACTTACAAAACCATATCTTTTATAGAATGTAAACCAGAGAAAGTAAACGTAGACCAACTAACTACTTTCCTTTATATTTGAGTTAATAACTCGCCTCGCCTTGGCAAATTTTTACTACAGAGAAAATTAAAGATTTGTTGATGGCGACTCTGTTTGCCACTCGCGGTATTGTTTGCTTTCTCTTTTATTACAAATACTCCCACTGGCTGGTTACGTAATAATAATGTAAGTATGAGTGAAAGTTAATTATGAAGGGTATATTGCTGAAGTAGTAAAATACTTGATGAAAGGCGAGGAATATCAATTTTCATGCTTGGGCCTATTTAAACACATGAAAATTCTTTACTTTCTCCCTCAGCTTTCTCCCAAACGCGATTATAAACTTTCTTAAGACAAGTAAAGGGTTGTATTTGAGTGCGCCCGTCTACTTTTCTAGATTTTTATGGGTGCTGTAATATGTAGAAGACGCAGAGTGTCCTAACTCTTTTGCTTCTTCCCAAATAGTGTACGTGCTTCAGGAAAAAAGTGTACGTCTTCTGCATCAGCTGCTGCTGTTGACGCTGTGAAAGTTGAAAAGGATCCAAATCACAGCGTAATACAATGTAATTAATCACAAGGATACTTCTTAACTTTATTCGCTTTCTTAGTTCACTATCTTTTCCCTCCTAATTCCTTCCTATGGAATTTTTCAGCACAGAAAAGTATACTACTAATCCAGACGAAGTAAGTCTTTTGGTTCTGATGGTGCTACTGCTGCTGTTGTTTGACTGTCATTATCATTACGTTTAATGGTGCTGGGCTCATCCGATTCATTCCATCTGATGATGAGCTTGATGTGGTTCCCTTTTATATTGTTTGCATAGCCTCCGAAGCTTTCTCCGGTTTTGTTGGTTTTCCCCATACATATATTCTCAACGGATCATACTGATGATTCTTGTAATTTGTATTTTTCTCTTTCCCCACAAGATCTTACATTAGCGCAGTTATGAATGTGGCTACACCAAAGCTGAAGTACCTAGAGACAAAAAAACACAAGAAGTAAAAGTTTCGCAAGATACTTTTCTTTATACCATGCTATAAATATATGGTAGGGATACAATAGTATATGGTTTTATATGAGCCGGTATTAATTTCGTGTTATTTACACAAACAAAAACTTTCTCTGATGATGGGAGGGAAAGTAAAGAGGAAGAGTTGGGAGAAGGAATATTACTACCATTTCATCTTTCTTATTTGTTTGTCGACTCGATCTCCACTGATGATATCCTGAAAGACCAAAACCAGTACATGATTCCTAACCGAAAATCATCATCATCTACCACAATGCAACAATGCTCATCTTGTACTAATATGACTACCCTTTCTCAGTATATGAGATTCCCTCCCAAAGTTTCTTTTCCACTTTCTCCGACTACATTTCCTTTCCCCTTTGAAAAATGATTTTAGTTTTGTGTGCAAGGAAAGGAAATATCTAGAGTGCCGACTATGGTGATCACTGCAACGACGCGACGGCAGTCTCTGCTACAGGAATATAAGAGTAGGACTACCATTTCGTTACTTCCTCACCAGCAAATACATAACCACTTACATATTTTACGGGTGTTTGCAAGAGAATATTTGCCAGCTATTGCATTATTACTTCTCTTCTTCCAACTTTACTTCTATATATTCCTCCCCAAAAGCCTTGCAAACATAATAGATTCCCGGCTAGTATTAGCCAAAACCTATCTAAATTGAGAATTCTGCACACTTATTCTTGTATTAACAATATTAGATGCTGTGATCAGACTGAAAGCAACTAAATGGAAAAAGTGAAAGCATATCAGTCTGCTTTCTCCTAATTTAGTAAAAGTGAAAATGAAATGTGTTGCCCATTTCCCTAGCAAGTATGCCTACATAAGGACGGTCAGTTGTTTTTGCCGTGTACACACATATTTTCCATATATTCTAATATTCCTCTTCCATAGTTTCATCCTTCCACCACAATCATCATCATCACCAGCTTTACCACCAACACCAGGCAACCACACTTACTATATGCTACCACCGTCAACATCACGATGATGATCATGCTAGTCGTCGTCATCTTGTCGGATTAGGAAATCACATTATGCAAGTTTTTCCCATCACATCACCACCATACCAACACCACAAGCTTACACAAAATGCTAATATTATATTATCCTAATCCAAGCCAACGATCAAGCCTGCTTTCACGTTCTCTACAGGAGACAAAAAATATTGTCGCACTTGCTTTCTCCTCTTTTTTGGCTTTTAGCGTTTACTTCACGTTTAATTCACGCGAGTCTTTCTCCTGTAAGCAAAAGAACTCCTGTATTTTACTTATACTGCACCATCTGCATCTCAGCAAATTTCTCCGTGAAAATGGTACATATTACCTTAATTCACTACACATGCCAATGTTAAAAATAGGAATCCATATATCCACCAAACCAACTCGGCCTTAGCTTCTCAATCCATCTAATTTACCAACCATGTGCTTATATGTTATTCTAAGCTTACTCTCCTCTTCTTATATTGTTTTTGGTTCCTGGCAAAAAAGAAAGTACTGCGTAGTCCTACTGTATTTATACAAACCCAATTCAAAGGAATGGCATGTATGTATAAGAAAGAAAAAAAGTATTTCCTTCAGATTTGCTTTTCAATTGCCTGCTCCATTCTTTCCGTTTTCTCGGACTGTCACCTACTTTTTTACTTTCTCTTTTTTAGAACAGCAAAAGTGAGAAGTTTTTTTAGAGAGAATAAAACGAAGGAGATCTTGCTTGAAAAGAAAACTCGTGCAATGGTAATGATGAGGATGATACCGATATCGTGGGATAGGGAATTGGATTGGATGCATTTTCTCTCTCGGTTTACAACATATCATCTGTCTCTCTACTTTACCTTCTTCTCAAAAAGAAGGAAGGGGATAAGGATATCGAATCACACAAAGTTGTTTTTCTACAGAACACCTACGTAGTGTTGAGATATGCTTAGTAATATATACCATCACAAATCGAATACATGTATAATATATTATAATGTAGGTATAGCGCTAGGTCATGTATTTGCATTTGGTAGAGGGTATATAGGTATCTAATGCCCCCCTTTTTTCTTTTTCCTCTTCACTGGCGATTCTCTTTTGTAGAATGCAACTCTCTCGCACATCACCATGATCATGATACTTTCTCCGTCTATCTCTATCGGCTTGAGCATGACTTGCCGTTCTTGGCAGACATGGCTTGGCTTGACTTCACTTTCACTGCTTGGATGGTTATTTAAGAAAGAGAAGGGGAAAAAAGTAAAAGAAGAAGAAGAAGGGCGCGGGTGAGAAAGGAAAACAAGCTCGGATAAAAACGTAAAGCATATGATATTATGCTGGCATACAAATAGCACGTAACTTTATTTCAAGCATGTACATAAATCTATATATAGCATATAAGGATACGGAAGAAAGAAAGGCTTTGAAGGATAATATGTTGGTAAGTAGGTAAGTAAGTTAAGTGACTCTCGCTCTGGCACACACTCATACACCATAATAATATGTATCTTTCCCTCTTCTTTATTGTCGTAATATTACTACGTAAACGTATCATTCATAAGGATTCTTTCTGAAAGCCTTGCAAATTGAATTTAACGTTTTTTACGCAAACTTTTGCATCCTTGAAAAATGATAAAAAGTTAGCATAATACTGATAGTTGGTTTATTGGGGTAGTATCCATATTTTTGTGCATCTTATATTGTTAAACCTTTACTTAAAAGTATTGTTAGTTACTTTCTTTAAAAATTCGTAGTAGCATTAAATGTGATTTCGCAGTCGAAATTCAAATGTGAGCCATATTTCTATTTACAGTCTTTATAAAAGAATCTTTAGTAAATTTTGTTTTAGAGAATAATGGAAAACTATTTAGTAACTCAGCCGTTTTTCCCTTTTACATTAAGAAGAATATTTCGACGAAATAAGCATTAATAATTTTAAAATCTTTCAACGAAACGGAACTATTGTGAAAGACAAAAAAGCACATTTTAAAAGTAGTCATTTCCTTTAATATTCACTTGAACAACCAGATGAGAAAAGAGAATAAACGGCTCGTCTCTTTCGTTTCTCCTTCAAAAGGCAAAAGTGTCGTATTATTTAAAATTCGTAAAAATCCATTTAAATTGTTCTTTTTTTCTCCTTTCTCTCTACTCCGTACATCTTCCTTCAATTTTTTTGTCAATCCCAAATGAATAGAGGAAACCAAGAAGAAACACTGCAATATATACACTACTACACACATATTAGTAACTTGCGATTTAGCAAGTTACTAGGAACGATAGCGGCGTCTGTCTGTCGGTCTGTCGGTCTGTGACTGCTCTCCTGGGCGCAATTTTCAACTTTTTAA
>JAHZNG010002073.1:0-12453 GCA_027744375.1 Orchesellides sinensis | reverse complement strand
TTTTATTTTGTTTACCCTTGCTCTTCCCAATTTCCCATCATGATCATCATCATCCAAATCCGACAATTTTTTTGGCTCAGCCAGAGATAGTAAATTTGATTCGCTTACTACTACTGTATTCTTCTCATCAGCTATAAGCATATCCCTACATTTCATCACACGTTGTACTATTTCGTCGTCTTGATTGCTTATATGCATGTACAATTATATGCATAAATATTGTATGTCATTGCTTTAAGACCAGAAGCGTATCACACATTAGCATCTTAAACACATCTGCATTATGAATGCGAACAGTTTTATGGGTTTATTGGCACCTACTGCCTGAAAGGAACTCCTCTTGTCCGAATTCTAAACCCTTTCATTTCCTTTTTTCTTCCCAATATCACGTGCATTTGAGTAAATCCTCCTTTTTCTCATATTGCAATACGGTACTAGGCTGATGCCCTTTCTTTCTCTCTTATTGCAATTATATACATATTGTTAGCAAATTTTAAAATAAGATGTGAACGTCTGGTATCTCCCCAACTCACTTAATCTTGTTGAAATGTTTTGCATTTCAAACCCTTTTTACTTCATGTTCATCATGCTACTAAATGTGCACACAAACAAATAATTTACACATACATACTTATGCTTCCTGGTCCATATATTTACTTTCAAGTCTGTCTCTGTCTGTCGATCTAGTGAAATGCAGTCTAACCAAAGGGATTTTATGCAAATAAATATTGCATTTTAAATTGCAAAGCATCCAGCCAACAAAATTGACTTAGGCTGTCTACTAGTGTTTCAAAACGTTTATCGCTCATGTTTAATGTGTTGTAGGTCTTTTCATCAAATCTTCATATGTATGTCTGTGACGCAACAAAATCTTTAAAGATCGGATATCAGATTTCTACTGAAGTACATGCACACCGTGGTTGTGGTTCGTATTTTTGACAAGATGTCTAAAAATTTGCGGACCACGTAAAGTCATATTTCATTTTTACTTTTTAGCTTCCAGGAAAGCATTTTCGGTCTATTTTAAAAGTTTTCCGTTTTGAGCTATTTGCATACTTATAACTCATAGCCAACATGTCATGTCCACGTCTTCACTCTAGAATATTTTTTGTTGACTGACAACACATCATCGCGCTCGAGTTAGTTTTAAGCATTTCAAAAAATTTAGAATGTCTCCTGAGGTTACTTTTGGCAAAAATTACGCTCTGATAATAATGCACTATGCGACTTTACGTTGAGAAAATTAAATTTCTCTGACTGGCTTCTTTTTTGTGGTTAGTCAGGGAGCGTGTTTCCTTTTTATGTTTTGATGTCTGAAATATGAGGGTTTTAAGAAATAAACTTATGCATAAATGCACATAATATGCAAAATAAACATTTCAAAATGACTACTGGATAGTAAGACAAAGGAAACAATACTATGGACTACAAAGCAAAATATTTCAAAAAATTTAGAATGTCTCCTGAGGTTACTTTTGGCAAAAAATACGCTCTGATAATAATGCACTATGCGACTTTACGTTGAGAAAATTAAATTTCTCTGGCTGGCTTCTTTTTTGCGGTTAGCCAGGGAGCATGTTTCCTTTTATGTTTTGATGTCTGAAATATGATAGTTTTAAGAAATAAACTTATGCATAAATGCACATAATATGCAAAATAAACATTTCAAAATGACTACTGGATAGTAAGACAAAGGAAACAATACTATGGACTACAAAGCAAAAATACAGAAGAGGTGCCGGAAGAAAGTTAAATGAGGTACATGACCTGCTATTCATAAATAAATGAGTTTACTGACATTATCTTTTTTAAAACAGATCATATTTCGTCTTTTTTGCTAGGACAGGAAGAAAGGGGGTGTGATGGAACTGTCTTCTTAAAAGGTGGCTAAAAACAGTAATTATTCATGTGGAGGCATGTCATATATCACATTTCAGTCGCTTTAACGCTCATAAGGATGTCATTAATACATATTTCTGCAAAATAAAATTGCATTGTGTTGATGATCTATAACATATAACTCTTTAAAATAAACTGTAAAGTTTAAAATGAAAATTGTATAATTTTAAATATCCTCTCAAATGATTAACATTCAGTGTGTAGGTACGTGTATGAGTATATACGAAAGGGACTTGTTTTACTTATGCATGTATGTATGTTTAGCTTTATGGTTAAAAAAAGAATATTTGTTTTTGAAATAGCGTTTTACCTTTTCATCAAAGAAGGTGAACCCGTAGGACTGATGACCTGACATTACAGACGTCATTTTCTTAGTTTTCCTTTAGGCGCTACGTATTTCGAACTATTTTACAACTCAACAACAACAATTTTAGTAAAAAGTCAGTAATAGTTGGACAGATTCAAAAATGCTAAGTTAGGTTTCTATCGATAGGTATATAAATGAGTGTTGCACACTTATCGATTTTTCAGATCAAGGTGACGCTTTTATGATCTGTTAATGTTTTCTGGTGACAGATACTCAATAAACTCCACACATTCGAACATTTGGCCAAAATATCCGGTGTGACCTTCAGTTCAGTTGTTGTTCTTGGAGTTGGTCATGCTTAGCACGAATGACACACACAAACTTACAGAGCTACAGTTCTTTATGCACAAGTTTTCGAACACGACAAAAAATCTGGCAACTCAAGTAATGATCGTACCAGTTACATTTAGTAAACAAGGAAAACACATTGGACAAATAAAAACTGACAATGACAATACTTTTTAGACAAAAGACATAATTTGGCAAATCTAGTTCATACAAATATTAGCGTAACCCATAAAGTATATTTTTCATACATTTGTCTGACAAAAAACTAATACCATGTAAATGGCATACAGTAGAATAGACAATTTTGAGAAATTATACTGTGACCTGATCGTGTTTTCTTTAAAAACTGTACTAGGTTAAGTAAATATCAGACTGATACAATTAAAATCATCTACGCGTGGAAAATCCGTCTGTTTCTGCCAGAATTTTTAAAAAATTGTTTTTGTCAGTCTGTAAAAAAGTTTCCATTCAACTTCACATTTGTAGCCATACAACAAAACACAGGCTCTGTGGCTAAAAGATGAGCATCTGGTATGGTACTTTGGTAAATAACAAAGAGTTAAGTAAATCCGGAAGTTAAGTTCACAATATGGTTACACCATGCAATCTATACATATGCATGTATATATACAGCTCTACTTCAATATTTAATATTTTATTAATGGCTTCTCACAATAATACTCACAATTTGCTGAGTAAATCAGTCTCCATGTATCAAGTATATAAAAGTTAATCTGTTGGCAATATTAAAATTGTTCTTTTAAACTACTTTACTTTTTTCTGTTGAAGTGTGGCTCCTTGTCTGTTTCGCTTGCTTGACTAAAATGATAATGGTGAAGGAGATGGTCTAAGGAAAGCTGGGTTTTTAAAAATATTGTATGGAAATGGAAACTCCATATACATAGCGGTATTATGCTTATCTTGTTCAGTAATATAATGTTGCTGTTTCGGAGCTTTCCAGCGTTCGGAAATACGGAACGGAGAAGATAGCCACGGAGGAACGAAGATGCGTTACGTTTGTTTGTGGTTATGCATAAAGAAAAGTGGGTTCTTACTTACGTAAAAAGCCAGAAAGACGATAAGTAAGTGTAAAGGACACAATCATTTACATTCATCCGTTCCATCCCCTCCCTTTCATATGTACTCCGCATCTTTTTCATATTTCTCAAGAAAGTTTATACTCAAGGAAATGTACTCTGATCTATGAATGTGTATGGTGAATAATATTACGTATGTAGGTATTTCATACTTTTTATCTTCACCCATCGCCACTTGACTTGAGCGAGTAAAGATGTGGTTCGAAAATCCTCACATGACATGGACATGCATATACGTTCGGGAATGAGACATAACAGCATAAAATGCCTATACTTATTATATGCAAAGTCATGATGACAAGGCTTTTGAAGGGGGATACCAGATGTTTTGTAAATTCTCCGAAAAATTGAAGTTATGTATTCAGAGACCTTCTCGTTTTAAAAAGTTCCATGTAATGAATTTTATAATTATAAAGTTTATATTTAAATTATATGTACATAGCAATACTGTTATGTAGATTTGGATTAACGCTACACGTTTTATAATCTCCGAGAATTACATACGTATTTGCTAGATCGAAGTTTTGATAATAAAGGTTAATAGAATAGTTACATTTTAAAAATATTTACGTTTTGACTGAAATATTACAGAGGTTTAAAATAAAATTTTTGATTTACTCCCTCAATCGTTGTTATATCCATTTGTAAATAACAAACGTAATTCTGTTTTTATTACTGATGTTTGCTAAAATGATCTTTACTAATGGCAGGCATTATGGTATAGTAGCTCATCTAGTTTAGTAATGTAATGGAATATTTTCATATGTATATTTTTTATTTTTTGACAACGTACACACACGCATATTGTATGATTTGCTGTTATATTTGTTTGTTGGGCTATAAATGAGTATGCTCAAAAACAAGCAAATAGTTTAAAAATACTTGTTTGATGATTCAATAAAGTTATCAACATCTTACATCAAACATCTTATTAATGAGCCCAACATCAAACTTCCTGGTCGCCACAATATCTTTTTGGCATATTATCTAATAGCCTGCCTGACATTCTTCGTTCTTAATTAATTGTGTTGGGGAATTGACCATGAATACATTTCTTTCCCAACAAATTTTTTGAAAGTCATTACCAGTAATGCTGCATGATTTGCAACCATTTGCACACGTAAATGTATGAAGTAAAATTAGTAAATCATAAATAATATTGCAAATAAATGCATTTGATGATCATGATAAATAACTGTTTGTGCCTGCATGAGTTAAAACGCCAAGTCAAGTCTAATTTATTGAGGAAGGTCTTAAGCCCAGAATTAATCGAAGGAGTGATGACTGTAAACAGGATGTGATATAAATATTTCTTCCTGTCAACGGTAAAATTTAAAGAATATGAAAGCTACATAAATATACGTACTAAATGCCATACACACTTGAAATAACAAAAATCAGAAATAATACAAAAAATTGTCTGTCTGATTGAAGACGCTGACGCACAACGATGATTATCTCAACCAGAAAAAACAGAAACTAAAACAAGAGTCAAGGTCAAAATTTGAAACGCCTTTTAATGGAATCACAAGTAAATATGTGCACGCGTTTATCCCCAACGAATAAATCTCATCCTTCTTCCTATGAATTATGTTATAAAATAAGATCTGATGCACAAAGACGTGACATGTCTCCTCTCTTCCCTTCAGATTTTACTTTATAGACTTTACATTAAACTGGCTTTTTTGTCCCCTTCCTATTTCTAACTTTTCCAGAGAGTCGACTGTCAAGATGAGATGATAGTTCATGAAAGACATACTAATCCCTTTTTCCGTTGTTATTTCTACTTCACATTGATACAGAAATTTTCAGCTTGATTTTTTACAACCAATTACTTTTAATGCGTAGAGAAACGTATGCCAAGATCAAATGAAGATACACATTTACACAAATAATATGAATAATAATATCACACCCTAACTTTTTAATCAAGGCTATGTTATGTATTGTAACTGAGCGATAGCGATTCATATGCGTTAAGCAAAACTATGCAATAAAGTTTTTAAAGAAATTATTTAGAACACAAACAAATAATTTTGCCAACAAAAATCAAGAAACTCTTGACACTGTGAGTGTGAGTGGAATACCACTGACTTGGCCTGATTCAAATTTTAGTGCTTTCTACACGAATTTAATGGAGAGTGGTTTTGACTTGCCATGTGGAAAGTAACGGGTGTTTATGAAGCAGTTATGTGTGTACGTGTTAAGGAATGCGTTTTAATTACACATTAAAATCCAACTAACAAGCATGTAAACTGTGGAGTAATAACAACTTATCCCATGCAAATTAGAATTTCACTAGGAAAATACTCTACATAAGAATGACCTTGAATATCTGGGTACATTTTAGATTTACGGAATTGTTTGTATTGTATATTTATACCCATTGTACCATACATATTTGGGAATTATTGTTGATCAGTAAAAACCAAAAAATATAAGGATGAAGATCGGAGCCTATGTACCAAAGTGACAACATACATATTATAGGAGTGGTCCTCTTCCGAAGCTCGACACTGCACGTGTTATTGGTATTCTCCGAGGACGATGAAGGCCATTAATATTTAAAATATTAGATCAAGAATCCTTAAAATATAAGGGAAATCATTGTCATTCTCAAGATAGAGAATCACATAAAAGTTATCAATAGATGCATGCCATACCTTGAAGGAACGCTTGACTATGCAAGAAATTTGACATGCTCAAGCAAATATATTTTAAATCAAATGTCCTCCAGAGAAATTGCTGACAAATAGCAATTTTAGACATAAACGCTTGTTAACTTTTGTCACGCGCAAAAATATTCTAGATTCCTTGGTGTATAAACAGGGCAGTGTTTTTACGAGTGGGTTCATTTTGTGCCGGCAATGATATATTATAACCACGTGTTTCCAATCGATTTTTATCTTATAGCATACCATCAGCCCTAAAAATTCTTCGCCGTCAATCCAAATTCATCTTTAAGAAACAAGCATTTTAATTGCCTAAAATTTTAGGATTAAGCTGCAACTATAACCAACATTTTAACCGCCATTTAGAGCTATAGCTCTGAAGTCCTGTAAAACTATTCAACATAAGGTAAAGTAAGTAAAGTAGGTACGTAAAGTTGCTTTGTATATGTATATTTCTTTATAATACAAGATGAATATAACGGAAAGTTTTTGTGTACTATCAATGCAAAAGAATTTTTTGCATACAAGTTATGGTTAGAAATGCCGCTGCTGATGTAAAAACCTGAATTCCCATCCAAAAAATCTAAAAATACTAGCTTGACTCATGGTTTCATGCTTTTTGGAACTAGACTTAGTTTACTCGTGTCTTTTAAACTGTTCATTTGAACAGGCCTGACGATCATGATCATGGGAACTCCGACTGCACAAAAGTGAACCGAACCAGCAAACCTATCTTTCGTCCTTACTAAACACTACACTTCACCCGTTGTACTGTAAGTTCCATAATTTCGAAGGATATTGGCAAACATAAATCTGCTTTATATGCTTGTAACGTGACGTAGTCACTTTTGAAAAATCAGCATGATTTAGCATGCCCCACCGGAAATTTAATCAGGCCAGTAGTATGGAGAAAGTATTTTTATGAATATCGTTCATATAGGATCTGATCATCTCACTTTGAAATTTAAGTTATAATTAAATGTCACTTTAAAGAGCACTATGTACTAAGGAGTTTGCAATCTATCTTTGTACAGATTACTTAATTAATCTCCCATAACTTTGGATGGCATGTTATACTTTAAGAAGGATTTGCATTTCTTACCTCGTCCAGCTCATAAGTTGTCTTTTTGACAACTCGCCGACGAATTTCTCCATCATCGTTCTGTTGGAACTCCTCGTGTACTTCTTCTTCACTCATTTTTGCGAGTCACAAAACTGCGAGTTTGCGCAGTAAACAAGAAATCACAAAATAATTCAATATCCTCAAAAGTTTTGCTTTCTTTAATAGCCTTTCCTTCACAAAGTGTTTTCACCAAACACCGAAACTGCAGAAAATGTCACTTTTTAATAAAAACCCAAGCAGACTGGAATTGATCAATAATCCCAAGCAATAAGCTTTCAATTTACTCTCAGTCAATTCACCTGCTGTAGAGAACAAGTCACACAGCAAACTGATTCAGTTTCTTTCCTCTTTTAGACTATTACTCCTCCTCCGGTGAAAACAAGCCACCTTGAGTGAAGAGGAATATATATGACGCTCATATATTCACACTGCAAGTGTGGTACATGATGTGATATGCAGCATCAAGCCAGGCTACAAACAACCCTGAACAATGTCTTATTGACTGACTGACGACGTCTCCTCAAGAAGATCGTCTTTAAAGAAAAATAGAAATACAAAAGGCTTTTACAATTTGGAGCATCAGAAAGAAAAAAACATACACACGAAACTATATAATGCAATCCAAGAATGTTTAGGATATAAATATAAGGTATAAAAAGTCCAAAATGCATGAAAGTCTTTAATAAACAAGTTGTACCCGGGTATAAATGAATGACTTTTTGGTGTGTTGTTTTTTTTCTTGGTGGTATGTCAGGCACGTTTCTGTTAATGTTACATGTACGAGAAAGGATATAGCGTTATGTGTTCGGAAATTACTTCATCCAATCCCTCGTAGTAATTACTTCCAACTCCCAGATTTCTAAATTACATTGGCGCTGCGAAGAGAAGCGATATATGCTCATTTTGCTACTATAACAGTGCCAGTTGAACTGTAGGCGGAATATTTTTTATCTGAAAGAGGTTTCAGAACCTACATGTACATTATGTACACATGTTATGATAAACTACATGTATTAAATTTCATATACATACAGCACGATAGCTTAATACTTTCTCGGTTTTGACATGTCTCATATTCACTTATATTATGTATGTTATAGTTCAAGACTCTGCTTTTACTATACTTTGGACATTCATATATAAGAAGTAGACATGTGTGCATATTAATATACATTTCAAACCAATGATGAATATTATGTACATAAAAATTCCAAAGTATGCATACGTTGTATTCATTGCAATCCGCTTGGTTTCAAAGATGCTGAAAATTGCTTTAATCGTTCATAAGAATACGACAGAAAAGATTTGTAAAATGAAAAAGTGACTAACAGGTTTGAAGTGGATGCCAGGAAATGTCCATGTATCTGGACACTCACGTATGCATAAGTACTTAAAATAAGTTGGGAAAATTTTTATTTTAAAACATGTTCTTAGTTCTTAATAAATATAAAATATGATTGTATTTTGAGACCCTGCAAGACTTTAAATAAATTAAATATACATGTTATACAGTTCAGCACAATATGTGATTAATTTCCTTTGTCATCAGTCATCATCCGTATGAATCCAAAATATTATTATTCGTTAACCAATCTAGGGTTATCCACTCTGTGTTCATAAATCACAAACTGCTTTCCAAGTAGCATGTGCGTTGTGATGTGGCAATGGGCGATCCAAACTAAAATTGGCATTAAAAATCAATCATTTAAGGGTTTGTTAAGGTTTCTTGGTCGATGCAAATTTAAATTATGGTATTTCAAATACCTCCAGGGTTATTCGCGATGAACCTTATAACTGCCCAACCACATCCTGCTCCGCTTGTAGTATTTGGCGTCTTCTGGTAAGGAAACATGGTGAACACATCTCGGAACTGTAGGCGCCCATTCAGGATGTTCTTTTCAATTTCATTGTCCAGCTTCGATGGGTCACATACGTCAGGCCCCTCAGCCACTATATAAAAGCTGTGTCCATGCAAATGCCAAGGATGCTGTGTAAAAAGATAGAATTCGAGATTAAAAATTGAATGTAAATTTTAAATTTTTTAAATAAGTATTTTTTAACCTGAAGACAAGGGCCATCATCCATAACCCTGTTTTGAAATACAATATCAACAATCTGTCCCTCAAAAATTTCATAAACTTGTGGATCATTCTTGCTGACATCAATCCCTTTCCGAATTTGCGTGAGATACGTTGCCGTTGGTCTTTGCCAATGATGACCGTTTACAAGAAACTGGTAAGCTTTGTCTTTCGTCAGTGCCATATGGGTGTCAATAAAAATCCTCCGATTACTCTTTCGTGGCAGTTCATACACCTCAGTTTGAGCAAGCATTCTGTTAGGCTGCAACTGTGGCAATATCCACGTGGAAGCTTCTACTTTACGTGTGGGGAGGGCAAACACTTCTTTTCTCNCCATATGGGTGTCAATAAAAATCCTCCGATTACTCTTTCTTGGCAGTTCATACACCTCAGTTTGAGCAAGCATTCTGTTAGGCTGCAACTGTGGCAATATCCACGTGGAAGCTTCTACTTTACGTGTGGGGAGGGCAAACACTTCTTTTCTCATGGTTTCCGGATCTTCAGCTCCCACGTAACTCAATATAGCCCTGCCATTGTCTGGCCCTCCACTGAATGGGCTAATAAGTTGATTATGAATCCAGTAGTTACTAATAGGCTTATCCATCGTTATTAAAATGGAATACCGTTGACCAGAGTTTATCTCCAGATGAGTAGCCCAAGTTGGAAATGTGAGGATACCATCCATTTCTATCACACGAAATTTGTGCCCTTCGATCTTGAACAGGAGCATGGATTCTGCAGCAATGTTGATTATACGGAAACGGTAAATCTTGCCTGGATTGACTTTTACCACTTCATATCCTAGAGCATTCCCATTATTTTCTTTCCAATCTCCATAAGATTGGCCGTTTATTGCGAGGCTCATCAATCGAGGTTTCCCTTTCCATGGCCCAGTGACATCAATCAAAAATTGGTCAAGTGAGTAATGGTACAACTCTTCAAGTAGAAATGTGTGCTCTAAACCACGGTCGTAATGGTATTCTGGTCCGAGAGCGTTCCAGAATGAAGGATTGTCCCGAACTAAAATCCAATAATGTTACATTTAAATGAATCATATCTACATACATAAGTATATACAAAACTATGTAACAAAATGGCGTTTTTGAAGGCATGTTTCCAAACCTATGAGTGCCCCATGTATGAAGACAATGTCGTAGTCTACATGCCCATGGTAGACAAAAGTCCCAGTTTGAGTTCCAATTTGAATCTCATACACGTATGTTTGATTGGGCATAATTGGATCTTGCGTTACGTAAGGCACACCATCAGCAGCGACGGAATGTCCTTGGAGAAGGCCATGCCAGTGAATAGTAGTTGTAGTGCTCATCCGATTTATCACAGTTACTTGTAGAAGGTCAAACTGGTTGACAAAAATGGTGGGTCCAGGAAATTTGCCATTGATTAGGTATCCCCTTTGCTTGTAGTTGTCGGGTTGAACGGTGCCTTCTGTTAGTATAAACACGTAAGATTTTACTCGATTATTGGTCACTGGATACAGGTAATTTTCATTTTCAATGCAGTCACAGGGTGGAATCGTGGAAATCGTTAGAAACTGTGAAATAACTATAAAGGCTATTTTGTAATTCAATGGGGTAATGACAGAGGAAATCATTTTGAACCTAAAAAGCAGAGGTCTGCTTGGGTCAAACTTTAACAACCGAATGGATGTTTGTAGCCTCAATTAATTTTTCATTCTGAGTAGCATATTTAGAACATTCAAAGCATACATAAAAGAATGTAAGGGATGCAAAGGGTCTTTTTTAGCAGGAAAGCTTAGTGAATTAGTACATTTTAAAATATTATTTGTAAAGACTTATTTGCTCGCTCATGTCGGGTTAAATTCACAGTAAATACTGCCGTAAACTCTCATGCATAAGTTTAACATAAACAATACGTACAAAGCTTCTTTCTTCAAAATCCATATCCTTTCCAAAAAACGTATACTATGGACTTTGCTATTTTTTATGACACACATTTTTAAACATTTGTACTTTCAAGTCAGCATTCTTTTCGTATTCTATTAATACTTTATATCAATAGGGAAGGTTTTGAGCCAAGTCTCCGAAATGGATTAGCCTCCAGTTAAGTTTTAAGCTATACCCAAAAGAGTTAACAATCAATACATGCATAAAATTCCTAAGCCTAATGTAACGTATTTTTTATTTGCCTGCCATCATATTGTCCACACCTGCAACTGCAACACACTACCTACTACCATATAGCATACAACAACTTTCGTATGAATATTTTGCTGTTGAGATTTAAACAATGCAATGCAATGCTTTTATTTTTGAAACGTCTTGTTTAAATCCTACGCTACGCGAAGGGACGCCCACAGTAAATCCTATTTTTAGATCTCCTAAAGTCAGCCTTATTGACCAAGTTGAATGATCACTTTTTTTTACTGTACATATATACCTATCAAAAGTACTTTGCATTGTAAAGTTTTAAAGAGTTATCTGAAACAATAACTGTTACTTATGAAAAATACATGTATATAATATAAAATGTTCAGTCAGCATTACTTGGGTTCCTATATCCCAACATAATAAAACTACATGAAAACCGGCAACTGGAACAATGCATTCTTTATGGATTTGTAAAAAAAATTGTCATAAAAAATCATGTTTAGCCATGCATTTTACGTACGCTTTTCATTGCATCTATTAAATTCATACAACACACATACAATGCAAATGCAATGCAATGCAGCTAGATTTTTAGAACTTTACCTTTAGAGACAGAAAAAGGGTTAGAGTTATATGATTGCTTGCACACGTCATGCCACATATACCTTGTATTAGGTGTTAGGGTAAAAACAAGTGAGAGGCTTAGCTTGCTAAAAAATTGTTAAAAAAGAGTGGCTCATACAAATATTGACAGTCGGCATCTGTTTCATCTGTAAATTTTTCTACCTGTTGTTGTGTTG
>JAHZNG010002072.1:0-14337 GCA_027744375.1 Orchesellides sinensis | reverse complement strand
AGGATACTTATCCTATCGCTTTTCTCTACAAGCGAAGACTTTCAAGCATATTACACTACTTCTATAACCACATCGTGAAGATCCAGTCAGAAACGTCAGTATCAGCTCAAGCTAGCAAGTTGGGTTCAACGATTTAAAAATATATGACAGCTACAAGACATATTGTAAATAGATAATGTAATACTGAAATAAAAATATCTTTCAACTGAACAAACATCACAGCCACATTACAATTTCATCATGACTCTTGACCACACACCGCGGTTGGATAAAGTAGGATTTAATGTGATTGAATGGTGAGATATCAAAACAAATAGTGTGAGAAATAAGAAAGTGTGTTTAAAAGACTTGTTTCTCTAATGCATCCTCTTTTTATATTATCAAGCAGTGATCTGATTAAGTAATCAGTCCATGGTTATCATCCATTTAAGGTATACACCAAAAGCATCCATGGTACACTTGATATTTGTATGTTTTTGAAATACTAAAAACAACTCGTTTTCAGTTTCACACAAAACAAAAGATTTTGCTCTCGCCTAGTGAATTGCTCACAGTTAATACGACCATTTTCGGACATCTTTATGACAATATTAGCAGTTTTTATTACATCGTGTACAACACTGGCTTTTAGTAGGTAGCAGTAGCATTAACTTGGATCTCTCTTGTTTTCGGTGTACGCACACATTAACAAAAACAAGCCAGATCGTTTACGCGAAAGAACCTGCCTTATGAAAACAAATAGCTGTAATCTGACTCCCTGACGTTTGTATACGTTTAAAACTGCGGTTGGTTGATATAAGCTAAGTTTCACGTTTCAAACACGCATTTTGTTTCCTCCATCATAACACAAGCACGATCAAACAATATTGTATGTTTTTTCCCTGCGTTCATGAAACGTGATACGTACATTATGATCCGTAAAAATGACTTACTGACTGAAAAGGCTGACATGGGCATGGCACGTAAAGCAGCTTCCTTGCTTGAATGACTTACTGACTTGGATGATGAGATGACGAGTTTGGAAAGAAGCCTACACACTGCTCATACAAATTTCTTTACACTCTAAAAAGGAAACGAAAACTTTAAGCGAAAAAACATATCTCTCGTTGAGTCAGCTTCAGATGCTGAGTCAAACGTTATTCCAGCTTTTCCAGGGAAATACTCAAGAAAATATGTGTGGATGATTTGAGCAAGTAGTTCACACAATGAACAAAAGAGCAGCTCAGAAATACCCAGTGTATTATTTTGCTTTTGCTCACTTCTCCTTCTGCCACTGTCATACATGTCGTTTACCAAAGGAGAACAATACAAAAAAGGAAATTCACTCGGTATATTTGAGTGAGTAATATACAAAAAAGGGAATTGGAAAATACAAAAAATGGAAGAGGCCAGCAGAACAAGAAAAAAGTATCAGGATGAAGGAGGCTGTGATAAAACATATCTCTCGTTGAGTCAGCTTCAGATGCTGAGTCAAACGTTATTCCAGCTTTTCCAGGGAAATACTCAAGAAAATATGTGTGGATGCTTTGAGCAAGTAGTTCACACAATGAACAAAAGGGCAGCTCAGAAATACCCAGTGTATTATTTTGCTTTTGCTCACTTCTCCTGCTGCCACTGTTATACATGTCGTTTACCAAAGGAGAACAATACAAAAAAGGAAATTCACTCGGTATATTTGAGTGAGTAATATACAAAAAAGGGAATTGGAAAATACAAAAAATGGAAGAGGCCAGAACAAGAAAAAAGTATCAGGATGAAGGAGACTGTGATTGTAATGTACATGTAAAAAATTTCATACTTCATTGGTTTTACACAGTTCACTTCCAATTCCTTTTTTAAAGAACAAGAAATGTATCTCCCAAACATCCATCCATCCCCAATAACGCACAATTCCCTTAATGCCGTGTGCCCCCACAAAAGGAGAAGAAAGGAACGGAAGAAATAGAGGATATTCCTTATGGCTATTATTACACATTGCCACTGCCGCTACTCTCCTCTCCTGAATTTTACCATTGCAAGCAGTTTTTTCTTCTTAAATAATCATGGAGATGTGGACGAATAGATATATAGCAGAACTTAACTCACTTTTTGCTGGCCTGGCCATGACCGGAAATACATTGCCGTCATTATTGTCCCTTTTAAGCCATAACTTAGCCTTCTCCTTACACAGGAATCCTTAATGCTGTGTGCCCCACAAAAGGAGAAGAAAGGAACGGAAGAAATAGAGGATATTTCTTATGGCTATTATTACACATTGCCACTGCCGCTACTCTACTCTCCTGCATTTTACCATTGCAAGCAGTTTTTTTCTTAAAAAATCATGGAGATGTGGACGAATAGATATATAGCAAAACTTAACTCACTTTTTGCTGGCCTGGCCATGACCGGAAATACATTGCCGTCATTATTGTCCCTTTTAAGCCATAACTTAGCCTTCTCCTTACACAGGAAGAAGAAACAGGCTTCTTATGAAGAAATTTCGAATTTCGAAGCGATTCAGAAAAATAAGTTGCACAGCACTACATTCATACGGATATACATACCTGAAACCAGCCCTTGTCGGCTTCACTTGTAAAAATCTACAATTTTTCTTGTGTGACATGAAAGCAGCCAAGAATGAAGGTTATTCCAGTCCAAAAATATAGTATTGCATTGGGGCACCAGTTTAGCGGTAAAATAAGGTGAGCTAAGGGAAATGGACTTAAGAGGAGTCATTTTGCTTTAAAAAATCTAATCCTACTAACCATACAAGCATATATGATTATCTTTTAACCTAGAAGTGCCAACTCACGTCAGATTTTGCATAGTTCTTGTTTGGATTGTTTCCTTAAAAATGATCACTCAGCTTCACGATTTATAAAAATATATACTTAATTCAACATTTCTAAAAAAAGGGAAACTTTTACTTATTCATAGAATGGAACAGTTGATATATTACAATATGCACCTATGTGTATGCATTTATAGAAAAACCATGCAGAATTTATTTCCTATTCAAAGTGACATCATACTTTTCCCAACTTTTCCACTACACTGCAACCCACTTCTTTTCTCTTCTCACGTGCCAGTCAGACTTTTTTATACACTTACACTCTGAAACACACAGATGTTAATACACTTCACTGGAAAGAAAAGAATTTTTTTTGCAAACTCATAAAAAAGGCACACGAAAATTTCGCTTCGTTACCCATATTTCCCTCTAGAAGGAGAAAAGAAAGGACAAACCTTTAAAAAACCAAGCAACTGAACCAAAAGTGAAGTAGGAAAGAATGTTAAGTGAGTGTGTGTGTGCCTTCATTCTATTCTATACATGGTTTAGATGAACATGGGTGGAAAGCTGTGTGTGGTACTGTCATCGTCATCATTTTCAAAAAGACTTTAATATAAAGTGAGTAAAACACTTTTTTGCCCTTTTCTCAACCTGAACCTCCGCAATTTTCTTCTCCGAATATATTTTCGTTTACATAAAAAAACGTAATTCAGTTTTCACAATTTTCTGCTTGTCTTTTGCCTTCTGCTTGTCTGGTGTCTTTTACTAATGCGTTATGGTATGATCCAATTTCAAATGTGGATGTTCACATTCACTCTACTGAACAATTTTCTTGGCTATAGTAATAACATCATGTGATCCATTCGTTCAACCGAAACTATACATTATACACAAGTGTATCAAAGTATAAAAAGGACTTTAAGATGATAGAGAGTTTGCTTAATATAAAAGTGACCAATGGGTTTCCAGTTTCCGTAATAGTCATAAGGTTACTACATTCATGATATATTTCCCATACCACCAACACCAACCCAAAATGAACCTGTTTTTTTCCTAACATATTTTTACCAAAAAAAGCAATATCTAAAAATGAAGAAATTGAAGCAGTCAGTAGAGCTACATTAGCCACTGCCACACTGGTCAAGAAACGAACTGGATATTATGTTTTTGATGGTATTAGTATTAGTACTAGTTTTTTCTAGTATTTTTTATCAGAAAATATTGGGTTCTTCTTTACTGGCTCATTCTATCTAGCCAAGCGGAGAGAATAGAAAAAATCATACTGAGAGAAAAGCCAGCAGTCGCTGGTTCGTGAAGAGAACACTTTTTGCCCTGTACACCATAGGATCAATGAGGATATTGCGATGATGAAAGTATGAAATGAAATTGAACCCTTTTCTTCCTCCATTTTTTTTGTTTTTTGCTCAGCCTTTTTTATTTTATATATTACATAACATTACACCCTTGGAATAATATCACATGTTATTGGAGGAGCTCATAAAGTTTCAAGTGTTTATAAGTATGTGTATGCAGCAACGGCTTGTGTATGTCCAATATAGAGTATGTTAGATCACTACATGGTATGGCACAGCACGTAATAACAATAATAATGATGACGGCAATGTGATATTACTTCTTTGTTGTGCCATTCATATCGTACATATATTCATTCTTAAACCTAGTATAATATTTTTTACTATACGATGTGAGTAAAAGTAATAAAGAAAGCGTGTATATTTAGCTTAGCTAGCTTCCACATAATAATAAATACTCTTCTCTTCGACTTTTTTTCGTTTCATTCCCTATTCGATGATAGATTGGCACTGCAAGACCAATATTTCAACTGCTAAGTGGCTCTTCTCTTCACTACTCGCTGGTCCTTTAGTCTTTTTCAAGAGCCTTTACATAAGTAAGCCAAGTAAAATATAACACAATGCACTATTGTGTGTGTGTTACACTTTATGTTCAACGCTCTTCATATCGTTTTTAGCGTAAGTGTAACAAAACTGAAGGAGAGTTAGTGATTGCAGAATGTGTATATATGTATATAGGGGCCATTTTGCACACTGACTTGCTGTTTCGAGCTCGATTTGGCTTTTGAAAAATTGGTCAGCCATGAGTTCACTTCTTTCTCTACTCTTTTTTGTACTACTGCTCAATACTCTATCCCATCAAACAAAAGAAAGAGAGAAGAAAATGCTCAGCCGTCCCATTATTTCTTAGCTTTTGCAGTTTTTAAGAAAGATATATCTATTAGTGGATTCGCATGTTCAGTCCAGAGTAAGATATCTTATTTTCTGATAGAAAATGAAAATAAAACCGTTGAATGGAACGGATCGGAGGGGAAAATGGAATTAGGAGCTTTTATTTTTTCTCTTGGTGTAATAAATATTAGAGGAGGGCAAAGGGCATTAATTTTTTCTTTGAGAAGGAAATTGAATTTGTATGATATGTTATGTGCGTATTTGGCTAAAGCTTTAATGGGAAATAAATGTATTCAATGTTGCTTCGTCTAAAAATTGGATTTCGATTTTTGTTTTGCTTGATTTCACATTGAGACAACGATGGAATATTTTAAGCTGTATCATTTGATTTTAAAGAAANTTCTTTGAGAAGGAAATTGAATTTGTATGATATGTTATGTGCGTATTTGGCTAAAGCTTTAATGGGAAATAAATGTATTCAATGTTGCTTCGTCTAAAAATTGGATTTCGATTTTTGTTTTGCTTGATTTCACATTGAGACAACGATGGAATATTTTAAGCTGTATCATTTGATTTTAAAGAAAATTTGTCGTATGACTAAACCGTACTAAAAACTGGTTATGCTTTAAGCTTTACTTCATTTGTGTTTTGATGGGAGAGACTACAATAACAAAATTGAGAGAAGGCAATCGAAAATAAAGTTCAAGATTATGCTGGGTCATAAAACAATAACGTCCTACATGTAAGTACATTACACACTACCTATGTCTTTGCAAGCACATTAACAACTCGGCAAATCATTTTCTTACAAAATGTGATTTCACGTTGATACGACTCAACTGCAAAGAACAAAACAGCTACTATATTCCTGATCACATTTATTACTTTTCAAAAAAGGTACACTATATCTATCACATATCATTTGAGAAACGGAATATCATATCAGAAAAGCAATAAACCACTCAAATCATTTTCCAATGCTGACCTCAAACTTGCCTTTAATAGAACAATCATATTTCCCTTTTTCTTTGAAATGTTTGAGAAGTTCAATAAAAGTCAAACACTACAACTAAAGTTCAGTTTCAGCTTTTTGGAGCAACATCAACAGAGGAAAACCACAATCACGGCATATGTATCTCACAGGAATTTAGTCGGCTTCTTTTCTTTTTACAACCAAAACTTGAAACTGCTGCGTCTGTGTGCATTATAGATTTGTTCCCGAGAACTAACTTACAGACTGAGTCTTTCTTTATGTTGACGATAGTGATGCATTTATTGATAAGAATCTTTGACCATTCTCAAGACAAACAGCAAGAAACGTTCTTTATTTGCTTGCATTTCTTATTCAACCCAAATAATATTTGTGTTTTCCATATAGGGACTATTTGTACTTTCAAAGACTAGAAGCAGCAGTATAACCAAAACCACAAGATCGGCAATGATAATAACAAAGCAAAAATATTTTTTACTTCTTCAGCCCTATTCCTTCATCTTGGCACTTTATTGTATCCCCACCCTTTTATGTATACTCATAGTATGAAATATTACACATTGGCATGCAGGGTGGCTCCGCTTCTTAACTTATTCTATTATTTTTGTCTGAATCATCTCAACTTCTCAGAGTCATAGTAGTGAAATAAGAAATCTATTTGGAAAATAAAACAATAAAACCAGAGACTCCAGACCAAAACCTCAAAACTTTCCAGTCTTCCTTTTGTTATTCTTCAAGAAAAGCATCAAGAATTCAAATAGGTACAATGCTACAATCACGGATAAGAGCAGCTACTCTCAAATTATTCTAGTTTGAGATATTTATTATAAGAAAAGTCGAATGTAGGACTGAGCTAAATCCAATCGACACGTTCTCAGCCATTCAGTAAAGTGAATGTAGCATAGTGACACAGAACTAAACATTCCAGACACATCGTCATTACCCAGTAAGTATTCCAGTACGGTATCAAATGCCTTGTGCCATCACAGATGCGAGCAGCAATAAAAATCTTACCTAAGCCTCCTCTTCTTCATCTTAAAAATAAAGAAAGACTGTCTCTGTTCCTACCTTTCTTTCTGCTATATCGTGATCATCATTTCAATTCAATGCAGTGAAGGAAGTGAAGCCAAACAAAGACAAAGCAGTATTGTCTTGGATTACTGTTGCTTGTCGAATAGTATAATATGAACGGGCAAGGAATCCCAAAATGTGTAATACATTTAGCAATAAAAAATACTATCCAGTGCATTTCTTTATGCTATATTTGGTTATACTGTATTGTATTCCAAAAACGAAAATATAATATAAAAATCGGACAAGTCTAAAGCCAAGTCGATTTAACTGCATTTCTTATTTCCTTTCCTTCGACTTGATTTAGCTTGAGGTTTGACTTCCCAAGACGAAAAGATCGCACACAGAAACAATGTGTTTGTATCCATCTGCCTGTCGGTCTAAAAAAGAAGTCACAAAAAATCGAATCGAATTCTGGAAGCAAAAAATAAATCGTATAAGGCAAAATGCACAGAAGGAACAACAAACGAGGGTATAAGATTAAGGATTTAAAGAGCAACGAGCGTTGAGCTCTAGCCTGGCATCTCCCCAGCAGTAAAATAAAGTAAGTATGTAATGCAGTAGCATTCTTCGTCTTGGTCTTCTTCTTGTGAGCATCCAATATAGCCTAACCCAAAAGGCCATCACTATCGCGGAATCACAGAGGATAAGATGAAGAATAGCCATCAATCTGATAGGTTTTTTTGCTAGCTACTACATAAACGCTGTTACATTCAACTTTTATATGGGGTTTTGGTAGGTAAAACGGCTATATATTTGCCTGTTACTCATTCCGATGATTATCATGACATGGCACAACCTCAGCGTAATAAGGAAACAGTATAAAAAATATATCTATATGGACAAGCCTTAAGTTTTGCCTGGCCCTACCTAAAAAACAGTCTGTATTATCACAGAAAACATTAACAAAAGGGAGATTGCACTAATACAAAAACAAGAGAACGTAAACCAAGTAGGAACGACCGAAAAGAAAGAAAAACAGAACCAATAAAATCACCATCGTCATCATCATCAGTTCTCTCTCCTTCGTCTTCTTCACCCGTTCTTCAGTTTTTTCTTCGACTTCGACTTTGGCTTTGACTTGACTTCTTTCTTATGTCTAAGACCTTTTTGCCTGCCTGCCTGTCTAAGCTGACTTTTTTAGAAAGACAATTTATCAAACCTTTGCACATATCATCATGATCAGCAACAACGTAGCACATACAGCACTACACAACTCACTCAGGTGCAGAAGCAGTTTTTACTGCTTATACAACTACCGGATGCATATTATAATCATCAGGCAAGGCAGGCGCAGGCACAAGACAGAAGCAAAAGCAAACAAGACCCATGCCACAAGAAACTCTAAAGTCAAAAGCTCAATCATACAATAAATGACTTAAAGGATCTCGTATACACGGAGAAACAAGAACAAAAGCAGTGTTTTAAGTAGTCAAGTAGGAAAAAGTGTTCTATACTTGCTTCTCGTGTGCTTTCTGCAAAACAAGCCATATAAATCTCAATCTAAACAAGTAAAAACAAAATGAGCCTTCTCTGCCTGACAATGTTATTGTTAGGTTTTTTTATACAAGGATGCCAATGCCAAATACCAACTTCATTATCGGATCTCTCTAGGCTTACCCAAGTTCAAAAAATCGAATACTGCCATGTTGCCTTCTTATACTCCATATGTACTAGAGCTCATGTTGTATTTATTACGTTAAACAAGTTAACAACACATTTTATTAGTTTGCATTACCATCAACATCGCCATAATAAGCAATATACTGTGCTTATTGGAATTCCGGCAGCAGCATCAGAGGAAAAGTCAAGGCGATAGGGTTAAGTTAAAGTGCTTTGTCAATTAAGAGGACCATATTGTTAGTCAGCAGCAGTTGATGGTACGTACACCAAACCATATCAGATCACGTTGTTTGCATACATCTTCCTCCCTTGTCTTCTGCACTTAACACAGGAGAACAAAACCAGTTGTTATTTTTTGTCCATCATAAATTCATATGCATATTATTTCCCTTGTTCATCATCAGCCAGCACATTACAGTTTAAAATATTTCTCTTTGACCTCAAGAAAGACAGTACATAGACGCAAGAGCAAATTCAAAACCTTCATTCACTAAATAAATTATCCAATCTACTGTGTAATTCCGCGTTTTGTATTCTCATATATAAAAGTTGCACCTTGGATTACATAGTTTATACAACATTCTATGCAATACATACAAAATATGAATATACTTAAAGGAGTAACCTAACAGGCATGGGGGCAACATCATATCACAAGATTTTTTCTGACCGTCCATCACATCGTTTCCTCTCTCGCAAAGAGTTTTTTGCTCAGCAAATTCCAAGCGCCATACAAGGCAATCTCATAACTGAACTCAAAGTTGACTTCATTTTAACTTTAACCAGCAGATTGGGGTTTAAAAAAGTAAGAAAAACGCCACGGTATGAAAAACGTTTTGATATTACCACTATATAACTCTAACATCATTGTATATATATGTATATCTTCTTCCACTATCTCCACAATTTAGACAATTTTCATTTTAAAAACTTTTTTTGCCTGTGCATGCTGCTGGCCTGGTCTTATTATGCATAAAATATATCGCAAAAAGCTACTTTACTACTCTCCAACTTCCTTTTCAACAGTTTCTCTGGTATGCATTCCAGTCTGGATTGAGTTTTTGTGGATAAGACAAAAGCTTTTCTTCTTCTTCTTGTAAAACAAAAGATAACCTGTCTATTACTCCTTTTTCTTTAAAAACCATGTGTGGTTTGGTTAGTTTCTGTACATAAAGAATATTGTCTTTTTCCCTTGGCGTCCGACCGATCGACCGACCAAAAGAAAAATCCTGTGCTTTTGTGTATCGTCATTTCACATTTGATATGATATGCAAGCATTATTATAACAAAAAAGCCGCATTGCTCAGCTACTGAATAGGATCAGTGGAGAGCTCTCGAGAGGTATGTGATGTGATAACGTAATATTGTATATCCACATGTGCATAAATGTATCATGAACTCTCATGTGTTGTATAACTTTTGTATAATGTGCATATTATATAATGTACGATAATATACTATCTCTTTCAAAGAAAAAACTGCAGTTTATCTAGTAGCTCGTCTCCTTCTACCTTATTACTTGCACATACCTTACGTTATATCTAACGTCTTAAAAAGCAGGGCACAAAAAGAAAACCGCCGATTATTCTTCTCCTTATTATTCCTCGTTTCCCATCCATTGAACGAAAGAAAGGGCTTCAAAAACTTGTCCTTGTTGTTGTTAATGGACAAACTTTTTGTTGTTGTTTTTCCCTGGATGTATATTGTCTATATATGCATGCATGGATATTATATGGATAAAAGAAAAAACTGCTTTACTTAAAGAATATTCCCCTTGTCTTTGTCTACTTTTTTCCAACTCGTTGTATGTGCTACTGTTGTACTTGCTACAACTTACTACAACAACTCTTTCTAGATACCCTGCTGTTTCTTATGTACAGTCCTAATAATAACAATAATCATATTACCAAGTTTATATGTACTTTTCTTATTAATCGCTCTCTCCTCTCTTACGTTTTACGATGCGATCCTCACTGCGTTGAGTTAAGAAAAGCTTTTTTCTTATTTAAGTTGTTATAAATGCTCAGTGACTTTGTTTGCCTTATTATTACTGCTATTATTATTACTTTTTTGGTGCAAGTTGAAGTTGTAAGTAAGAAGCAACTTCTCATCATCATCATCATCATCCACAACATAACAACTAAGACTAAAATTGGACTTGTGGGTCGGGTATGCATGTAACAATGCATTCATGTTGCAGCTTCTTGGACGTTTTCCGCAATACAATTTAAGCTACTGGACCAGTTTTGTCTGCTGTCTTGTTTCTCCACTGAATATATCAGTTGTTTCTGAGATAAGTGCAATAATAATGCATGCTAGAGTTTACATCTTGAGTGAGCTCCAAGTCTGTGAGCCCCGGTGGTCGAATATCTTTTAAAGGAGCAGCTCAATAATGGGCATGATAGATGCAGAGAAACATGAAACGAGTAGTAGTGTAAGTATAATACATATCGAAGAAGAGGGTGAGTGAGATAATAATAAAAATTATATCGGATCTTTTCTCAGTTTCTTGTATCAACTTGTCTGGCTGGCTATGGTGAAGGTTACTCAGCTTAGTTTAGAGTTTATTTAAGAAAAGGACAAGCTTTAACCTACAAAACTTTGTCGCTTCCAGCAATTTTAGGCTAGACACAAATTGATTGAGACTTGATTATGAGGATGATTGCAATAGCTATCTAAATTCAATACTCATTCAGTTTAAACTCTTCGTTTCAAAATGTGAGAACAAAATACTGATACACGCAGTTACGTCAATGGTACAGAGAGAAACAAAATAGTTTTTAATCGATTTTGTACCAAATAAACCCTAACTACTCGAAAAAATGTTAAGACTTTCTATAAAGATTACTAGACAAAGAAAATGTACACTACATATGAAAGGGGCAAAACTTGGTATGAAAATTCATTCAACAATTCTGTTTTGATCAACTCTAATGCTTTCTATCTCTATAATTCCCACCAAAATACAGAAATTCAGTACGGACGACACATGATAAAGTGAATCAAGTAGACAAGCTAACGAACGTCACCGTCAAGTTTAACCTTCAACCTCCTGTTGTCACTACCAAAAACACACAGGCTGTGGGTAACAGCTTTAAATATTGAACCTTACATATTTACACTTAAAGGCTTTATCACTCAAGTCAGCTTGTTTCATTCCTCTCGTATTTTTTTATCCTTCACTGACCAAATGACATGACAAGGATAATGAATGAGCCAAATGCCCTAGCCCTACTTTTTCATACTCCCTATAGATTTTACTGTCAAGGAGTAAAAATGTTCTGGTAGGAAAACAGACGGAGAAAGGTGATACCATATAGGAAATAAGCTTTTCCGTGTTGATAAAACAAGAAATAATTTTTCCATATTTTAATATGACGAATGTGATAGTATGAAACAATCGCTCATATAATATTTCATACGCACTGTGTACAAACAGTCGTGCCACATGCAAGCTAAAAAAGTATACCTATGTAATTCTGCATCCAACTCAGCTTTGCTTTCCCAATCCATTCATTCCCAACGTCAACATGTCACCGGTCTTGTACACTCGTGATGGGAGCCAAAATGAGTAATAGCAGTCCGAGTCAAGTAAAGAGCAGGGGTTGAGCATGTACGCAAAAAATTATAACTGTACATACCATTATATTAGCAATGAAAATTAATTCATAAAAGCATTTCCTAATGCTTTTAAATCTTAAGCTGTATACATATTCTGGCTTTTTACTGAATGCCCGTACCATTTTTTTAGGAAATGGAATTAATGTTTTAAAAAGTTGCATAATGTTAAGAGCAAACTACTTTCTGCAGGCTACAATGTAATATTCATGCTTGTAAAATTGGAAAACCACTGTTGTCCTGCAGCTCCTCCTCGCATATGGTCAGTAAGCTTTAATCCAACGTTTTTTAATGCATTCAGATTTCTACGTTGCAAAAACTGAATCGCAGCTGAATAAAAAACGTAAGCCGCTCAGTTCACGAGGAGCTTAAGAGTTGAACGTAATGCAATAAAAGCACTACACTACCATACTTGATTATCATGAAGGTGAATAATATTATCAAAAAATATAATAATTCGACAGTTCTTGCCTGCCTGCCAGTTT
This sequence comes from Orchesellides sinensis, assembly GCA_027744375.1. NCBI lineage: Eukaryota > Metazoa > Arthropoda > Collembola > Entomobryomorpha > Orchesellidae > Orchesellides > Orchesellides sinensis. Next base: position 1,575 of record JAHZNG010002072.1, on the reverse strand, counting down.
GGTTGTTACATTGCAATAATGTTGGTACAATATAAAAGCAAAAAATAAATACGAATGTGCACATGACTCAATTCAAGTCAAACTCATTCATCTTTTTTCTGAACAGAACCGACATGAAACACGAAAAAGAACGTATAACCTGGTACAACGATAATATGGAAATTTGATTAGACTTTACAATAGTACTGGCAGTAATAACAAGAGAGGCAAAAGAATGCAAAGTTTATAATCATTTTTTCTGCCAGCCTATGAGAGTCGTCTGATAGCCAGCCTCGCCTTTAAAATACCAGAAAAATTGGAAGGTGTATGAATTTTATATGCAGTTTTGCTAGAGATTAAAGTATATTACGACTTTATCTAGCTGTACATTGCCCCTTTTGCTCTCTCCGTAATACTACTTACTTTTTAAGATTTTCATTTCGCCTTCCATTCCAAATAAAAATATATGTGGAGTGGTACACAATGATAGAAAATGTATATGCTTTTTTCTTTTCGTTTCCTTTTGAATGAGAAAAGGATTAAAAAAGGAGGAATCAGCATGAAAATGAAAAGAGACTTGCTTTTTTGCCAGCCGCATTCCCAGCGATTGTGTGGTTCTCAGCCCCAGCCAGCGAGTCGCAATCGTATGCAAATTTGGGGTTCCGGAAGGAGACTATCTGCAGTTTTTAACGAAATGGAGTTTGGTTTGGTGATGCTTCTGTGAGCGAAACTAACAAATATGCCCATTCAAGGAATGAATATTATTTTGTGAGATAAAGCATCATAAAGGATTATGTATGGGATACTGCACACCGCACACACATCTCATCATCTACGTCTCGTTGCATTTCAACTTAATATTCAAATTCATATTCAAATTATAGTTTCGCATTGAGTGCACACGTATATTAAAGCTATCTAGTAATATACAAATCGCGGATAGGTAGCTACCAATGCAATGTTCAAGATATATATTTGCTCCGAAGTGGAATAGAACAGATGAAGGAATTAAAGTAAGAGTCTCATCCTCCTTTCCTGAGTTGAGTCAAGTGGGTTCTATCTCAACTATGCATTTATGAAAGTGCTTCCATCCTCTAAATCTTTCATACTCGACATTTATGCAGTATTTTAGTGAAACTCATTTCAAAACCTAGCCCGCTTGAATTATTTGGTGTAATCCGAATTGAGTTTGTTGGTACATCAATTCATTTTTTATTTCAATCGTTTCCGTAAAAACGTCGAAAGACAGAAAATATACAAAAATTATTCAAAACCCATTAGTGTAGTAGTAACTCTACTCATCATACTTTATTCAATTGTACTTCTTTTCCAAAGATGAAGACGGGACGACACAAGTGTCAACCATCAAAATCATAAAGAATTTCTTGTGGCTGGTTGGTAAACAACAAGAAAAAATTCGACAAAATCCCTTTGATTTTTTTCCTTTGAATCTCCAATCACATTTCGTATGCATCTTTTCTTGATTTTCTCATCGTCTTGATTCCTTTTCTTCCATACTCAGCATTTTTATAGAAAAGGAGTGACTTATACACACAAGTACGCACCATGAGGAAGATATACTTCTTGTAGAAATAC
>JAHZNG010002071.1:0-30896 GCA_027744375.1 Orchesellides sinensis | reverse complement strand
TGAAAATTTAGTCGCTCCCTTAATTTAGCCAAAGCTCATTTATCCTATAGAACAGGCTTTATATAAATACGCTTTCTCTTTCTTCGTTTGAATGGTCTAGGCGATTCCCACTAGAGAAATGATTAAAACTGAGCAGGTTTTTTTCTTTGAGAAATAGTGAAGACAAAATAGAAAATGGGAGTTTGCCGGAAACAAGAATTCTTGAATTCACAATGTGAGAACGTGTGTAGGTGTGCATTTATGACTGGAGGTTTTTTGGTATGACTCAAGGGCTAGATGAATTTTTTATCGATTTCCTAGCTACCTGTATAAAAGCAGTTGAGCTGGCATTTTTCTCAGCTATCGCTTTTTGATAATATGCTTCGCACTCCCGTTGTGAAGTGTATTCTTGTTGTAAAAAACCAAGAGGTTCATAGTACCGTTTGAAAGGCATAATATTTTGATTGGAGAGACTGGAAAATATTTTCCTACTTTTTTTGCACTAGATGTACCTACATTTATTGTAGTTACATTCTAAACTGTTATACACTTACAAAAAATGCATGCAAAATCGGATCATTATTTAAATAGAGAAGATTATTAAAATTAGGCCTCGTTTACGTGGTTTTTACATTAATCCACTTTGAATTACTACTTCCGCTGTATATGATTAATAATTTATTGTTAATTTTATGTTTTATCTTTACAGGTTACAGCATCCTAATATTGTACAACTACTGGATGTATATGAAGACAAAACTAGAGTGTACCTTGTAATGGAACTGTAAGTTGAACATTACTTTTTATTCCTTTCATTTCTACGCAGTTTCTATTCAGTTAAAAATATATATTATGCATGTTAGACCCTACATACTGATAGTTAACTAGTGTTATTTTTCTCGATATACACATGTGAATAAACATGCTTCATTCCAAACACTAGATCTGATTACTTCTCTCATAAAAAACAACTATCTGCGCTCTATAGAGGTTTTATGTATACTGACAGATATATGTTTAATAAACATGTGACGTTTATGCCATATAATTACGAGCACATGTGTGTAGAGTTGTGAACGCAAAGTATTACATGCCCGTCCTTTCTTGCCAGATTCCAAAATACTCTACGTTATTAGCACTTATTGCGAAACAGATTAGAAAGCTTAGAGAGTGCGACTTGATGGGAAGAGAAAGGAAGAAACAAAATAACAATAGGGAACTATCTACCTATATGTATGTATGTATTAAAAAGCTGCCGGGAGCAACGGTGGTTTAGTGAGGTGTGCTATGACTTTCTGAATTTTCTCCTGACATTTCCCCTCATTTTCATTGCTTTTATTTGAGGAAATATAAATGTTTTTATTCGCGCTCAGGTGAAAATACGCTATGCTATAAAAATGAATGATTGTCGTACTTATTCATGATACAACACAAAAAGAACCTAATTTACCTCATGACTTTTATTCAGACACCTTTCACCTTATAAATTGTTATATATTTTTCATAATTTTCGTTTAGTAATCAATGTATAGTTGTATAGTATTTCTCTTAGGAATCCAAGGAAAGTAGTGAACATAATAGTAACTGCTTTCATAAGTTGTGGCTACGATACAAGTAAACTCATAGGAAAAGTTTAAGAGGGCAAATCTATCAAGCTGTTATTTCAGCCCCTGTTATTGTATGTCTTTATCTACGGCTACCTAATGTAATGAGCAACACGACTTTTTGAAAACAGGGTTACCGGTGGAGAGCTGTTCGACAGAATTGTGGAGAAAGGGTCTTACACAGAGAAGGATGCAGCGGATCTGATGCGTCAGGTGCTAGAAGCAGTTGACTACATGCATGAGCAAGGAGTTGTACATCGAGATCTGAAGGTAAACTATGCCATTTCCTAAATGTAACTAAAAGAAACAAACAAAGATTATGGCACTGGGCTATGGCCGTAGCAATCATTGTTTAAATCAATTTCATTCCAGTTAGGCATTTTCTAAGCGGATTGCTTCATTGCGCTGTTTAGTTGTGAATATTTAACATGAGAAGCGATCCAGTAAAATTTTACGACTGAATGCAGCACTGTGTTTTATCTAATTGATGTATTTTTGCCTAGAAAATGCATTTGTGTGTATGAATGCTTCATTTGGGTTTTCCACTGCTCAAAGCTAAATTGTATCCGTTGCCGTTGGTCATTCAGAGCAACACGTATTGAGAAACATCTGGATGGTTTTCGTCGTAAAAGAAATCATTTGAGTTAGAGTCTGCTTTCATAATTTGGTTTGAACCATGCCAAGCCATGTGCCTGCGTCCATATGTGTACATCCACAAATCGATTTTGTTTTCTTTCAAGTCTACGGCAAAAAGCATAAATTTTAGCGATGCTCCCAAAAACGGCTGCGGATGGTAGCATCATGCTTTTCACTTAATGCCAGCAAATATATGCTAGAACAAATGACAGAATGGGAGAAATAAGATGATCGTCAATTTATTTCATTTCCAGCCTGAGAACCTACTATACTACTGCTCGGATGAAGACAGCAAGATCATGATAAGCGATTTTGGTCTTTCAAAGATGGAAGATTCAGGAATTATGGCCACTGCCTGTGGTACTCCTGGTTATGTGGGTACGTCTTTTTATCTGTCTCTAATCATTTCTACTTATTCATTCTCCCAAATTTATTCCTTTCTAGTCTACTTCCCTCCCTATCTAATGTTGCGTCCCTTTGAGAATTTTATCAACGAAGTGAGGCAATGTGTGGAACTGTCTTAAGACGCATAACAAACTACGGCCCCATTCTGTAACTACCCTTTCGTCCTTAGAATACTAAGGACTTTCACCATTCAACTCATTCACATGGATTTGCCCATAGCAACTTTTTCTTTCTTTTCCTCGAATTCTTATCTCGTAGAGTGTGTAGAGACTAAATGAGCTGCAAAAAGACGAGCCTTCTTGAAAACAGAAACTTTGTGAGATAGAGAATACAGAGAAAGGACATAATTTTGGCTCTATGTCAGAATCTGCATTCTGTATAATATGATGTGTAACAATGTACGAACCAAACGAGCTAGGAAAAAAAGATTTTTTATGCTTTCACCGTTCCGTTATTCATAAACCTGCTTTCTCCTTTAGATTACATAATTGTATTACACAGACATATTATACAATTTGCATTATATTTGTCCAGAGAAAGTTTTTACTCTTCACGCTATCTTTTGTATGCAGCATGTGTGTCCGCCAAAATTGTTTTTTGCTACCAAACAGATTTTTGTTACCTTGAGAAAGTGGCATGAAAAATGTTGGATCGCAATACAAACAGCATTATCTCAACAACTCAGAACTGTTCCGTCTCTGAACTTCAGAGGACACCATAAGTGAATAAAATATACTTTGAATTTCCCAGTCTATCTTGACCCCCTTATATTTTGCTGAGAAAGTTTTCCTCAAAATACTGTTTCATTCCACGCAGATATTCTGAATGTTATTCTACTTTGTAAGTAATAATCAGAAAGACAATAAGAAAGGTTTGTTTTTCAGATATATCTGTTTAACTATCCACAAAAATATATCATTTACATGTATGTATGTACTTATCTGTAATCTTTTCTCAGTATCTTATTAACGATGTCCTTTTCCAACCTGCGTGTTTTCATCTCATAATATATGCTTGATAATGTATTCTCCCTATTTTAAATTACCATAATGGTACAATCTAATTCTCCCATACTTTAGAAGTTTCTGATATTCTTGAGTAATCATAACGAACTAAAAACAAAAACCTGCAGCATGCTTCAACAATAAATTACGTCATACATGCCAGATAAAGCTAGTATTTACACTACAAACAGAAAATAAGGCTGGAAGAATACTTGCCAGAAAGAAATCAAGATCCAAGGATGACAAGAGAAAGTCCAGAAGATGTCTTTATAACATGTTTACATCTCTTCTTGCTATTACGTAATTTAATATCCTGTTTTAAGACTTAAGTAGGATGACATAATCGTACAAATAACTGATAAACCATTTAGAGGTCCTTTCTCCCTTTTTGTGCTTTCACATTAGAATTGTAAAAAGTACATATATAATTAGGATGGAGTTTTTATCATGCCATAAAAACTAGATTTGTTTCGTTAATGTATTTAATTTAATATTTTATATAAATTAAAGCTTTTTAGAAGTTGAATACTTACTGCGGTTTGGCTGAATGCCATACGAAAATGTGTTTAAATTGTGGCTTCCATTTATAAATCGATAAACCAGGCCCTAGAATAGACAGATTTAGCAATACTATGTTCTATAACCCTCAAGTATGTCTTGAAATCACTGACGTCCAATAAAAGCAAAAATATTGCAAAAACCTTAATTTAGGCTAATAATCAAACTGCCAAATTAAATACAAAACCAATAACAAAAAAACAGCTTGAAAACTTTTAATGAGTTTCCGAATTCAGTAAACATTAATTTTAGTTGTTTTCATACACCAAATAAAGCATACTGTTCACTTGCAACTTCAATCACAATGACGATTGAAAACAGTTCCCTGTTTTAAGTTGTAGATGCAAATGTATTGTTAATTGTTTTTGTGTGTACCTCCTACAGTGAAAACATATTGCATGTTTGTATTTTCCAAAACCCATTCTACTACTTTAAAATTGCTCGTTTCTATTTTCTCTCTTGACAATAGGTGAGTTTGAGTTTGACTCGCCATACTGGGATGATATTAGCGACTCTGCAAAAGACTTTATTCGTCAACTGATGTGTGTAGACGTTGATAAGAGGTATACGTGCAAACAAGCACTTCAACACCCTTGGTAAGTGTATTCCTTATGTGACCTACTCCATACATTAATATACGTAGGGGTTATTCTTACATTATCGTTATGTTCATGGCTATATAAAAGTTGCCTGTTACTTTCCCCACTCGCTTTGTTAGCACATATAATTAGTGATTTGATTACCTTTTGATCATTTGATGTAGAAAAAGTCTAACGTTGAAAGAGTAGTAGCATGCGATATGAATAAAAGATGGAAATTACATAGTTGTACACGCCATATGTATGGCTGTAACTAGAAACCAGATTACATCGTATGATATTTTCTTGTTTTACAGGATAGCTGGAAATGCTGCCAGCGACAAGAACATTCACGGAACCGTCTCAGAACAGTTGAAGAAGAATTTTGCAAAATCTCGGTGGAGAGTAAGTCTTCCTGTCATGGGATTCCGTTTTCCCGTAATAAAAAGGAACGTGCTCTGAAACTTAATATTAACCTTAATTATTTTACCTCTGATTTCAGCAATTGATGCATGCTATTGCAATGGTACACAAGATGCAAAGATTAGCCCTGAGTAGCTCAAACAGCATGGACATCGATGAGAAAAAATGTAACACCATTGAGGAAGCAGAGGAAGGGGTGGATGTTGGGTCGCAGCTTAGTGTCGTTTAAATTAGTTTTTAAAAACTTAATGAATTTTGGAGCCTTCCTTTTACTTTCGTGTTAAAATATTGAAAATATCTAAGAGATAACAACTGACTCTGATGCGAGTGTTTCCGATATTAATTTTTAAGTATACAATCATTTCCAAACAAAACATCAAAGAGTGTTTTCAACGTTATAATTATTTTACTGTAATAATCTAATGAGAGCACGAGTCCACTTTTTACTGTATCATAATATTAGTAGTAGATTGTATTATATCTATCATGTATATTATATTATGAATATTATGTAACGTGCCTACATCTGTGCACGAATTCGCAAAAAAAGTCTGTACTGAATATATCTGCGCTAAATATTGTATACCTCCTCTGTACATATATACTTTACCTTTTATCGAAAAAAACATAATTTAGCGTAAAAAAGCGGCGTGTTATAATTTGTTGATTAACGAAGTCTCTCTCTCTCTCTATTATGTGGCATCTATCAATTTTAAGAGCTTGGGGCTGTCAAACAATGAATGATCTCAGAGTTACTCTCTATTAAAAAGGTACACGTGTTTACCCTATTTTACTTCCTTCTCTTAGAAAAACTGTCAGGAAAGATGGGAAATCAAAGAAATTATTCAAAGAATTGTTACTAATAATAATAATAATACTGTATAGAAACTAATCAATGCCATATTAAATGAGTATGGAAAATCCTAAAATATTATTATGTATTATTAATGCAGTTGAAACTGAATTGGTGCCGACCTGTAATCCCGATAGAAAATGAGCATAATAAAAAATGTAGCTAGATACAGAGAAATAATTGTGTCTTGTGTCCTTATTACGTTTGTTAACTCAAGTTTTTTGCACACACTCAAAGTTTCAACTGGGTCCAAATGAAGTCATCAGATTTTGTATTTTATTTGATATGTCCCTAACAACATGTCAATTTACGAATTAATTAAGCACGTCTTGTTCTTCATTTATCATATGCATGATTTCCTTTCAGAATTTTATTTTAGATATGGAAATTCTTCGCTTCAGCAGTATGGATTATTGCTTGCAAATACATGTCATTTACAATCAAGACATCGTATGGAAACCAACATGTCAATCAACCTTTGCTGTTCTTCTACTGTTGCTTCCGGTTGCCAATGGTGGTGGTAACGTAAATAAACACAATATTATCGATTTATAAACTATGTCGTGCACGTGATAGATATTCTATACATTCTGTTTTGAATTTTCCACGCGGTTATTCTTACCGGAATTGCATGCTTTAGAAATGACAAATTAGGAATTTTCTCCGCCTTTTCACTAAATGAAATTGCATTCACTTCTGCATTGTGTGCAAATTAGATTGTTATTACCACTTCTAGAAAAGAGTTAATCTGGTAATACTTTCTAATTAAGTAATAGTCCTGGATTTCCAAAAAATGCATATTATACATTTCTCCATGCAAATACCAGACCAGATTACACTATTTCCAACTTTTTCATGATTTTCCGGAAATCTTCTTTAGCCTTATTTAGACAACCACCTAATTGCTACTTGCGTATTCATTATCAAAAAAAATTCTACAGCGTATTGGGTAAAATCCTGTCAACAGAAGACTCAAAATACAAAATGAGTTTGCCTGCCAGCGGTTGGCATCTGTTGCCGAAGCCTTGAACCAAACGGATGGTTTAGAAGCCGAAACAAATACCTTCTTATAAATGTACCTACACACATGTACATGCATTTTTTGGGAAAACGGTCTTTCAGGGTTTCACATAAAATGTATGTATTGTCTTGCAGTAAACAATACAACTTGCATTTAATTTGCCATTTGTTTCAATTCGTCAAGGTCCAGATCACAAATGCAAATGTAGGTCATAATTGATTCCACTTAAGCTAAGGAGAAAAAATATCCATTGCATAAACAGAGAAAGGTGTCTTTTGATTTGCAGTTATAGTCCGAATCATCCTCTAACCTGTAAACAATAAAATAACTCATTTTAACCCAATTTTTATCCACAATGATTAATGTATTACTTTAGACATTTGCTGACTCCAACCTGTATGCCATGGAAATGCCCAACTAGAAAACTGTACTCATCCAATGTAATAGTCGCATGTGGGTGGATACCATCAATCTGCTAATTTGTGGGTCAAAATTTTGCATTTTATTTTCATACCATTCTCTCGTTTTTACCAAAAACTAATTTTCTCTTGATTTAAACTTTTCTGCACAGGTTGGTACAAATTACACCGGCAAGTTCCTTTCAGCTCCGCCACAAGCTTCGCTTTCTTTCTACTTTTTCGCATGCACAGGGTAAATCATGATAAACACAATGGAATTAAAAGTAGCAAGGCTACATAGAGTTTGTTAGTTTTGTTTCGTAATATTATTACTAAAAAGACAAGATTATCTCCCAATCCCAATATGTGGTTTAGTCCAATTATAATTTTTTATTTATATCAATTACACTGCCCGATAACAAATGTAATATTCAGATTTTAAGGCTTTCAGCAGCAATCGATTCAAATACAACTTTGGAAAGTTTAAAGAGAACGGATTCGGAAAGTAAAATCCCAGTTGCCTATCTTCCAGAAAGGGATCTTCACTATCTACTTTTTACACATTTTGTTATTAAATAAATCTTGGAACAAGGAGCCTGTGTAGCCTACAAGAAATATATCTCTATGATGGTTTACTATTCTTATGATTTGTACGGGACGCATCAGGAAGGTCGTCTCCCCCACTATATCTCCTAACCTTCACAAGTTACGATTCACTGATAATGACAACCTTCCTCCTCTTATCTGGTGTATTTTAAAACAAGTAATTTATTTGATCTGTTTTTCCTCAATTGCAGAAAGTGCCATGTTAATTACCGATGACTGCAATGTTATCAGTGTATTGGCAGGTTAAGCGTGCTCGTTCAAATACGTAATTTTATTATCTCAATCACAATACCAAAGGAGTAATCAGCACGGATGACTGTTCGGAACCAGTCGTGGAGGTTTCTATGAAAGTTGGTTGGCATAACATTTCATAAAACCGATCGATCCCATGTATAATCTAATTTCATAATGCAGAAATGGGCCTGATCCTCTCTCATCAGTATTTCGATTTCGAATCGAATACAAACTTTGCATAGGTAAAAATATTTAAATTTCCTTAGTGGTGACATATAATCCTTTGGTTGTTATTTCAATGCAAACTTTGTTGTTTGTTGGCATGGTGCACCAATTAAAGGGGATATTCCTTCGTTTATATACCCTGCTGCGATGTGCAGTCGAATTGGCACATATAACGAATTAGTTCAAATTCAAAACTTCCAAATGAAATCTGAAGTATTAGTTACATTGGTCTACCAGCAAAAGGCTCTAAAACATGTGCAGAAGCGCATACACCTTATGACAATATAGTATCTTATAACTTTACGTACTATAATCAAACTATTTTGCCCAAATCTTAGTACTCCGTATACTTTTGTACATAAAATATGTATCTAAGTGTAGGCTGCTTTCTTGGGTGGATCAGCAAGTTTTGTATTATGATGATGGTGAGAAATTCATGAGAGGAGGCAAGGTTTTGAATGTGAAAGACTCAAATAATTATGCCCACATGTTGCATTCCTTCCTGCTTCCTCCCTTCCTAATCAAGAAACGTAAATGCAAGTTTGACAAGCCCAGCATGCAAGCGAATACTTTTTTACCTGATTTTATTTCGAAACTTGGGTTTTGGAATTAGATAAACTGACTTGGACTTTGCACTTTAGCGCATAGCGTTTCTGATGAAAGCATCCTATTTTTTGTGAGATCAACATGAACGAAATGCCATGCCATGAAACTAGTTTTAAGATTAGACTCAGGCATGTTTTTTTGCTTCTCCAAATCAGGAATGTGTGATCGTTTCACTTAGAGCGATATATCTCAGTCAGTTTGATGCGATATTCAGAAATGCAGTTATGTATATTATAAGCATTTGAATTTTGCTGAAAGATCTAAATAAATCACTCTTTGTCTTTATTGAGCGATACATCTCAGTCAGTTTGATGCGATATTCAGAAATGCAGTTATGTATATTATAAGCATTTGAATTTTGCTGAAAGATCTAAATAAATCACTCTTTGTCTTTATTCCATTGTATGCAACTCATCCTATGGTATTTGACCCTTTCACTAGCATGCTTACTTGAATTGGGGATGTTGTTTGGATGTCATTTTGTGTTGATTTTTATGGAAAATTATTTATGCTAAGCTTTTAAAAGAAATGCTAACTAGTTTCGGTCATCGGTTTTTAACCATTTCGTAAAAGCAGATTACGAATTAAAACGTTATAGTCTTATGTACTTCAAGTAAATATTAAATTCTCATTCCGATCAGATTTTAGCAGATAACATATTCCCTTCTTTATTATTATTCTTCAAGTACAAGTTATAATTAAATAAATTTGGCTTCCATAGAGACAGACATCATCAGTTAGGATTATAAATATAAAGGGATAATTCAAATAATTGTATACTACATATGAGCTTGATAAAGTTACAGAACGACTGTGTCAACAGCCTAAAATTAAGCAGTAGGAGCACACTATACATTATACTCTTAAAATAAAACATCATCATTGAGACATTGCTTAACTTATTTTTCTTTTACAAACGTTTCAACGAAATTTATTAAGACTGGCAACATGATCAGTACAAGATTTTTTCTCAAAAAATTACCCATAATGTGTACTTCAGATAGGTAAAGAGACGCAGGCGGTGCATTACTATGGCCAGGGCTACATTTTATAAGATTTCAATAACTTCATTCAATTTGAAGCTAATCTGTAGTTGTATTCGGTAACTACTTAAAATAAATATTAAAGACTTGACCGTCAATTAATTTTTACGTTTTTTTACACTCTGAAAGTATCAAAGATCTGGCCTTGCATCAAGAAATGAAGTTTTGCATAAAGAAGTTCTGTAAATATGATAGACTGGACAATTTTATTTTATTACAGTTAAAACCAACCAAAACATATTTCATGGCGTTTGATAAATAATTGACGGAAAACTGTAATTTGAGGTATGGCTGATGAAAGGAATGCTTTTTTAAAAAGATAACAATAATTTTAATTATATAGTAATATTACATGATAAATGCTTCAATACTGACTTGTTGAACAAAACATTGCGTTGCATCATCCCATATACATAGTACTGAGAAGATAAATAACGAGAATCATGCAACATTTACGTGTGTATTTTATTATTTAAAAACCTGTAATAATACACAAGCATAAATAAATAAGTAGTGTTCTTTGCTCCGTTGTTGAAAAAATGAAAACAATAACATTACACATTATACACCCCGTAAGTTTTTGTATATGAGCAAGGAGAAGGTATTTTTTGCTGCTACCGAACAATTCTCTACGTATAATTACTTAAATTCAAATCTTTTCTGGATAAAAATATATCTTATGTGAGAAGGTGTCACTCGTCATTGTTTTCAACTCTCTTGTGAAACTGCAAGCAAATACATTACCTTGTTATTTCGTTCGTATAACTATTAAAAATTACCTGCGTAACGTTTGCTGCAGCAGACGCAAAAACTACGATGCTATTTATGTAAAACCCAAAACTAACCTAACGAACACATCTCAGATTTCATGTATTGCTAGGAGCAACACAGAAATCAAGTACTTAATGTAATACTATGGCTACTACAATTTACCAATATTAGATTAAAAATATCCAGCATCTTTACTTGCAGATTTTTCTCAAGCGTTGCAAGATAATGCACAGCCATCCACATCCCGTCTCAAGAAGAATGGTTTCCGGCACCCAAAATCTGTCGTATTCCAGTCTACATTTACACTAACCCATAATTGATATGGCATGCCTACACATTTTCTATCTCATTGTTCTGCCTAGTATATTTTATTACAAAACTCGCAACCAAATAGTATGCCAATGTATTCTTCCAAATTTAAAAAATTTGGAATTGTTTGCGACAGTTTCCTACACTGGCATACTCTGTTTGCTGGCTACGGAACATTAATAGCATTATTTTGTGGACTATATGCATGTTTGAGTTAGAAACTATACAAAATTGCTACACAGCACCGACCATAACCTTTACGGTTATAACTCACTCCTTTACCTACTAACATCACCATTTCAAACACTGCGTCTACATTTTTACTAACAATTCAACGGCTAAACATGTAGTCACGCAGAACTACTATCTTTAAACTGTACAAAAACTCTCAAAACTCTTGATGAAAACCTTCTCTGTTCCTTTCACTGTGATTTTAACAATTCCTGAGAGTTAAGTTTCACACCTATCTATTCATATAATATATAAACTAGTTGTTATCACTGCATTACCACTAAAACCTACAAATACACGCCATGAGAAATGTGCTCGGCTTTTAATTTTTGTAGTTCCTGTTTCCAGTAGTATAATGGCACCCGTACACAGTTCAGTGATTGCAATATGTATACAATAAAAACCACTAAATCTCTCTAAATATGTAATAATATACTTACATTTAGTACCTGACAAATTATCTATATAAGTACACGTCTTAACTAGCATTCGTTAAATAAATAACATTCAAATCTATTGTCTCCCATTACAAGGCACACAAATAATTTTCTCCATGAAAACAAACACGGAACAAAAACACTTATTTTATTTTAGTTATCAAATTGAGCTAATAATATATATTACGCTATTGAAACAGAAAGGAACATGATACTTGTTATGGAACATGATGTTTGGTGAAACTGGAAACACAACGCTTTAAAACTTTTTAGTGAAATACAAACTAAGTCGACCAAAACCCCCATGGAAACAAGGATACTTAAGTTTTACAACTGTTTTTAAAACACATCTCAATGTTTCCACAGCTCTTGATCTTTCAAAGAAATTTAAAGGAACTTTCTAACGTTCCAGTACGTATTACTGACCGGTATACTTTCACCCCTGCGCTGTATAATATAATACACATTGCGCATGCATGCTGCAATATTTAAGAGGAGAACGGACATGCAGACAATTCACAAAATTAAGATTAATGTTTAAAAAATCTATGGAAACCGTTCCATGCAAATTGAGCCATCGTTATCAAAAAGAAACCAACGTTTATAATGCGACAAGTAAAAAATTACAGTTTTTATCTAGTTTATTGAAAACATTTGTAGAAAAAGTAACATTTGTTTGGAGTCTTTTAAATACCAGAGATGCCATAAAATGTTTACACTTTGTAAACTTAAATTATTTTAGGATTAAAAATACTGGATGGCCTCTGACAGGACTGGCTTATCAGTCACTGTCAGCATTTAGTGTGTTTGGTTTTTTTACAAAATGACACACGCTGAAAAAACAATTATAACATGAGGAACAATAGTCTAGGACTCAACTACTGTATGCAAAATCAATACAAACCTAGTCTAACGGAAGTTTTAAAGATTATCAATTATGCCCTAGTTGTTTGATAATTGTGACGTTAATATAGGAACCAAACAAATTTTACTTACAGGATGGTTTATTCATGTCCACTACTGTTTTACAGACTGGCCAGTTTTAATCAAATTCTTGTAATTGTATCGAAAACCTTTAAAAAGGTCGCTAAACCAAGATGCTTTAATTCTGCATTCTGTAGGTAGTCTATCAATACGCAGAATTCCTTCAGAAACAAATACTAGGCCAAGGAGGCAAGGTAATTTATATTTTACACTTGGGATACGTGTTTCATTTAGTACAGTTTGCTGTCTCCATTAATCTTTTACTAGAGTGTACTTAAATAGTAAACTTAAATCAATCTAATGCTAAAAATATCTTTTATCTAATTTCACTGGCTTTCGTTAAAGGAAGAAGTTTCTTATTTCTTAGAAGGCTTCCTTGAATACTTATTGTTGTTTTTGTTGCCCTTGGCTTGAGAATGTAGCAAAGCTTCCTGCCTAGCTTGCTGTGCTTTCACTCGTTGTCGTTCCTCAATTTTTTGACGAAGTGTGAGAAGTGTTGAGGGAGATGCTCCTGTTCCAGTACGCACGTGCCTACCTGTCATTGCCCGGGGAGCACGTTTTCCTCCTGCACCACTTGAAGTAGGTTGACCAACAACTGAGCCGTCCGAGTCCATCCCTGTCTGCCCTTCTGTTACAGAAGCTGGGGACAAGGGAGACTGACTGTGATAGTTTGTGTTTCCTGTTGTCCGGTTAATTGTCGGCGTCTGTATAAAGAAACAGTTATGAATTTACATTTAGTGACTGCATTGATACTTAATACAAACTGCATTTATTCCGTACTCCTACTGTATGACCAATCAAACTTCAATGATTATTACAATGAATGATTTCAAAGCATAAATCAGAGCAGTATATTTCCAATATTGTATTCTCCTTAAATAAAATAAACTTTTTGCTGGTTGAAAGATTTTGCATAGATTTAAACTGGCAGTTTTTAATGTAAAGTTTGTTAAGCGTAAATGTTAAGTGGCTTGAGTCAATTTGAAATCCGTGAATTTACTGCCTTAGAGATTACTTATCTTGGTTCAAATACATTTCTGGACAATTCATGCAACATAAACTAAGTAATTAAGTAATAACGCCAAAATAGTAATTTTTATAACATGTAATCGTCTCATTCAAATATCAATTTGTATATTACATATTACATGTTCAATTAAATTGTTTATAAAGAACTAAAAAAAACTAGGTTAGATGAGTTTACCTTGTCTCCTTGTGAGGCCGATGACTGTGTAGATGATGACTGTATGGCATACTGGCGGAGTATTTCTTGAGCCTGAAATGATTGTAATAGTTGGGAGTAGTAGCCAACATACACCCAAGGGGGATAGGAACCCAACGCTTTTAACAAGCCACCAGGGTCCCCCATCATGGCTGCGGAGGTCAACTGTAATTGCACTATTTGTTGTTGATATGTATCAGGATCTATTCCATAGAGTTTCGCAGCATCTGTAAGTGATACTGGGAGGGGAGGTGAGGACTGTAACTGAGCTCGTCTTTTCCACTCCTCAAAATCCAAACCTTCACCTTTAGGAGAAGAAGACTTTGGATAGGCTAAGTTGCATGGCTCTTCCCCATCCTCCTCATAATCATCCTTAATCAGATTCAAACCAACTTTGTCCGGTTCCTCTTTCCGCCTCTTCTCTTTACTCCTGTACGGCCTCGTGCTTCTCAGGTCAGTTGGCCCATCATCCATCACTTCATCACTGGAAGTGACATGACCTCCCGACGACGTGTCATCATCCCCAGAATAATGTCGCGTTCTATCTTTACTTGTTTTAATATTTGAGATCATTTCTTCCAGCCGTCCGCGTTTTGTCTGGACATGATCTCCACCCTCCTGCCCTGATTTGTGATCTTCTTGCCATTCGGGTGAGACATTTGTATGATTATATTTAGCACGAATAAGAGAAAGAGGAATTAAACATGGGTGCGCTTGCTTGCGAAGATAGGATGCATTGCTGACGTTTGAGGCGGAGGTAGAAGAAGGGTTGCGCCACAGAGATGGGCTTAACGGCTTAAACTCATCCTCCTCTCCCGGCGAATCCCGATGAAGCCCGGAGTCCGGGGAAGAATAAGTGTTGTCATCGTCATCTCCACTCCCATGCACTACACTTAACTCCCTCCACCGCAAATCCGTTTTTCTGCTCCGTCTATGATGATTACTGACAGGGGTTGTAGACACCACACTATGAATTTGATTTGGTGGCTGAGATGAAGGGCTTCTCCTTGTCGAGAAATTTACTGGCGACTCACTCTTGTAAATACTATGACTTTTGGCACTGATATCGTTGTTGTTAATATTTGTGATTGTATTATTGTTAATGATATTCTCAGAGGATCTGGAGGATGAGGACAGGGGTCTTATCGGAGAGGGTATGGAGCTAAATGGATTTTTATTCAAGTTGAGGGGAAGTGGGTCACTCGGAACACCCGCATGCCCAGGCTTACTCTTACTCAAATCCATTGGTATAGGTGCTCGGTCCTCTTCTGTTGTATTTTCATTACGGCAAACTACCGTAGCTGAAGGGGCACCTAGATGCCGTAAAACCATCATGTCATCAAACGGATTGGCACACAAATTAAGCAATTGTAGATATTTCTAAAAATTTCACAAGTTCAGACCTTTTCCTTCTTCACTTTTTCAATAGTTCACCACACACTATCTCAACAGCATATTGCCTAATCTTGACAAATACTATAATGGCCACCGTTACAAGTGAGTAAGGCACAAACTTGACAATTCGGATCACAACTGCCAAACCTTGTTACTAAATTAAGCTGTCGTAATAACGTGATTTGATGATATGCAAAATGAGAGGATGTGCTGTGTCCTTGCATATTGGTCCTTCCGGGGTACATTGGGACAAGGTTAGGTGAATACTGGCACTACTGTGTGAAAACTACTTGTTCCCACTGCGCACTCTCTTCCGATTATTGTGTTAAGTGGTTTTTGAGTCGAGGTAGTTAACAATTTTCTAATGTTGGACGCACCAGTAAAAATAACGAGGAGGATGACCACTCTGTAAACAAAAATAGAAAGACTAGTTTTTAACTCTGATTCGGATAATTTGAGACCGAATCCTTACTGAATACTGTAAAAGAATGGGGGATACGCATGCATTATTAATACGGGGTGAGGTGACCATTTGCGGAGAGGGTGAGAGAGAGAGAGGAATATAGTAAAAGCAGGCATTGGCAACCCCAATAGTGCATTAAAATACGCGGAAATGCAAAGGGAAATCTAGCAAATGGTATACGCAATATCTATAGCAAACAACAACGTCAAGAAATTTAAACATACCGAAAGAATATAAAAAAGCACACAGGTATTTAATATATAAGATTGCAAATGAGGTAGATAGAGAAGGTTGACCAAAAGACTAGAATCACGTATGAGTTGTGTATGTAGTGGGATCGGATGAGCAACTACTAGCTCGAGGTACAGGGTGGTTGTTTTTTTTTTCGCTTAAAACTTTTTTTTTTGAGGAGCCACTCGAAAAGCTGTGCGTTTGCAGGAAAAAACAAGGTGGTATCCTCATCGTCATCATCATCACCAAAGAATTTTTACCTTACTTTGTTCATATCACACAATCAGTTTGTTTCCATTTCCAATGATGCAAAGCTAGAATGCTTTTATGTTGCAGTCTTTTGACAGAAAGCAGGGATGATAATGATGATGAAGACTATGTATATTTACTTTTATATATTAGTAGATAAGCCATACAAATGTTGCATGGTAGTAGGTAGGTATATAGAAAGAAAATTCTTTGCTATGCATACAATATACAATGTACCAAAACCTATTCATTGTCGTTAGTTGCTTTCGTTACTCAAAGGGCAGTTTACCCTTTTAGTTAATTCATTATTTCATCTTCTGGGGTAAGCAAAGTGTAGCAGCAATTTCGTCGAGGATAGCCTTTCAGTGCATTCATTTTGTCTACGCATCTTTTTAGTCGTATTTTATTTATTGAATAAATTGATATACTTCTTATGCATATATATTATGTATTTCGGATGAAAGGAAATTATAACGAGCTAGGATATACATATGCATCGTTTATAAGATGAAACAATAAAAACACTAATTCAACAATGTATTAAAAAAGTAGCTGTGGTGGTGTGTGGTGGCTGAAAGATATGAAATGGAGTTATGGCAAGTAACCTCTCAAACTTTAAGAGGATTTTTTAACGCACATATGTGGCAAAAAAGTAGAATGTGTTAGTTATTATTATTGTTACCTCTGATCTGATGCCACTCACAATCTTACGACATACAGGTACCAAAAAATAGTTTGTAATGCATTGATATATACCCAGTAGTTTTCTTTTAGACTTTTACACGTGGTATGGTGGACTAAGGATTTGAAATCATCCTGGCATGAGCGTATTGTTATAGAAGAGGTGCACACACGTACGAGGATTACCTTATAAAACTTCTCATTTCAGGAATACCGCAGAAGCAGCAGCATCATCATATCAAAAATTATACTATAGGCTAACAAACAAAAACTAACTTCCATTTACATGTAAAAATATGTAAGGC
This sequence comes from Orchesellides sinensis, assembly GCA_027744375.1. Classification (NCBI taxonomy): domain Eukaryota; kingdom Metazoa; phylum Arthropoda; class Collembola; order Entomobryomorpha; family Orchesellidae; genus Orchesellides; species Orchesellides sinensis. The sequence continues at coordinate 13,445 of JAHZNG010002071.1, read as the reverse complement.
AATGTGGCTAGTTCATAGATTATATATGAATCCTGTGTATCTCTTCTCTAACTACATTTTTTCCATACCATCAGCTACTACTACTGAAATGTAATTTTATGTGACGCAAAACTTTTAAAAAAAGTAGCACAGACCAGTTTTTTTGCTTCCATTACATTATCGCCACTGTCAAATTTCTCTGCAAATGGCAGGGATTTTCTCATGGCAGATGTGATATAAATATCAATCCTTTTCGTAGCATTGTTTTTTTATATGGTTGTCTTTGGCTCTTATGGTGAGCTAGTTTTTTCAAGTGCATCACTAAAACTTTAGTGGTGGGGATGATGATGAAGAAAAGATGATGCGGTGGCTATTCTAAGAAAGGATTCACTCAGAGTATTATATTATTATTGCACTCTGCCCACCACCTTTGCCATAATCATTTTCAGAAACAACAGCAGAAGCAGAAGTTGTAAGAGCGACAGACAAAATTCTTACGTAGTTTTTAAGCCTTTGGCTAAAATCCTGCACTTACAATATGTGTTCTCCATTATGTATGTTTGAGGAGAACCCATTTTATCTTTCCTTACATTTCCATTAGTTTTTAAGCCTTTGGCTAAAATCCTGCACTTACAATATGTGTTCTCCATTATGTATGTTTGAGGAGAACCCATTTTATCTTTCCCTACATTTCCATCTCTCTTCCTCCTTAAAACTTGCTTAGCTTCCTTTATCCAAATTGTTATACTCTTTACAAACCACATATTTGCCGAACTAGACTATTTTTCAGATGTGCCATCATTATTATTAGAGACCGACCCTTACCATGTTGCATGTGACCAATCTAATGTATTCAGGTTATATATTATGCACACATTTCACAGTAAAAACCACTCAATATAATGTCATTTTTGAGCAAAAAATGAAACTAATAACATGAAACCGATAAACAATGTTTGGGGGTACATATGCATATATTATTATGATGAATAGGATGAAAACTGATAGTGTGGTTAAATCCTTGTTTCAAATAGACAGTATGTAACATGCAGATAATGAGAGATCAAAGGCGTTGAAACTTGCAATCACAAAAAGTTACTATCATCAATGGACTTACCACGCCATAGACCTCAATAATCATTTTGCAGAATCAAAGATGCCCTTTTTCTAACAATGAAAATAAAATATAAAAATTGTTTTTAAAACCTGTTTCTATGTCACCTTTTATCTATTGAATGAATCTTATGATCAAAATCAGAGGGTAAAACAACAATAAATAGTTATTCAGTAAAAAAATTACCAACACTGAATTAAACCTTTTAAGAGCTCATAATATAACATTTAAAAGTAACTTTGACTGTGAAACAAACTGCTCAAACTGTTTTAATTTCAACTACATAAAAACCAAGATGCAATAAAAGTTGCGCCTAAAAAATACTTAGGTTGGGCTCAGTTCATTATCACGTTCCTGCCTTAGCCTGCATCAACATGCGTAAGTGGAAACAGGCGTATAAGGAAGCATCTTTTAAGAGCTCATAATATAACATTTAAAAGTAACTTTGTTGGCTGAACTAACTAAAGTCTTTTCTCTAAATACTCATTTGTGTTGACTGTGAAACAAACTGCTCAAACTGTTTTAATTTCAACTACATAGAAACCAAGATGCAATAAAAGTTGCGCCTAAAAAATACTTAGGTTGGGCTCAGTTCATTATCACGTCCCTGCCTTAGCCTGCAAGGGTTAATAAAAAGGATGAACTTCGTGGGTGAATCTAGAGCAGTCAACAACTTATACGAGCTCTGTCAAAATGCCACTGTCAAAAAGTTTTCTTTAGCGTTATAGTATCAAAGAATACCTTTCAAATATCTCATAAGCCTCATATTAACTTTCACATTAAATTTAGTATGCACATACTTGTTTAATTATCTCAAAGATAAAACTCAACAGGGAATAAGGAAACAATTCAGCCAAAACTGAATTACAGAAAGGTTGCTAATGTGTCAAAACCAGAAATTGTTCCTTAAACTTCTGGAAGGAATACCAAATGCATAGGTATACAGAGCACGCACTATTGCAATCCCATCTTCCTTAAAGTGCGTATGCATTGCGTAGCATATGTCTTCCGAAAATAAATACAACTTTTTTTTTCAACCTACACGTGTGTGTCTTGCCTAAAACATGATCATAAGAAACGATTTTGCTTAATCAAATCCTCCGTCGCCTGATTAGTTTTATAAAGAAGAATATTATATGTTTCCACCTGTTTGCTTTGATAGCCTATTGTAAAAAACCACCTAAAATGTTTCTTGTTCTGAGTCCGTCTAGAATGACCAGTGTAGCCCAGTGCATTATATAATATGCATGTGTATCAGGAAAGAGACTGCACATGCAGAAAGGAATCTTCTTTTTTAACTATACAAGTTGGTTAGTTTAGTTTTTTTATTTAAAAAAGAGCTTGACACGAGGAAAGGATTTTTTTTGAGTGAGACGGGAGGGATCGTCCAACTGTTGATGGTTTGCATGGAATGCCGAAGGAAGAAAAAAAGAAGTCGAAGAAACTAGTTACATGCATTTTATATCCACAAAAGATGCTTCCTTATACGCCTGTTTCCACTTACGCATGTTGATTATACATTGTTGTTTTCCCCAAATATTTCTGCCAGGGGAATAAAAAAAATGGTGTACTGCAATGGTTATAGGAATTGTGCAAACATCGAAAAGATATTATTACTATTAGAGTAGTCCTATGGTTTTACGTATTTTATAGAAAATTTATATAGACTAAATGTATATTAGGTTGTATGTATGAGATGCACATTCACAAAAGGGTAATAATAATACAAAGTGATGTCCAACCTTAAGTTTGAACCGTTCATCCGATATTACATGTCTTCTCATTCTTTGTAACAATGTTTTTATACAAAGCACAATGCTCTTCCCCTTTTCTTGCCTCGTGTAGGAAACCAGCTATGTAAGGTGTCCATTCCTGAAGATTATCATTATTACAGATGGGCAAAAAAAGAAGATTTGTAATAATAATAGCAAGAAGAAGTAAACCTAAGATTAGTTTGTAAAATTCAGCTATGTATAGGGTTCATCTAATATATTATGTATATATCTCTGAGTTATATTAGCGTATGCAATGTAAGTCTATCTTATTCTTTGACAAGAGAGCATGTGTTTTTGCTGGTGACTGGTATAGTCAAAGAAGCCCAGATCTTTTTCGAACGTGCACACACTGACTTTTTCAGAATGCATGCATAACATCGTCGTCATCTTTTTCGTCGTCGTTTTTTTGAAGACATGGAGGAGAGAAACCTGTTTCTAGCATGACCGCATCTGGCCTGCACACCATAAGTGCATGACCTCTAAGACTTTGGTAGAAGACACAGGCTTTTGCCCAAAAAAACCTACACATTTTCTTTTCTTTGTATTTTTATCGCGTTTTGCAGCACATTTTATACTCTTCTCTTCCTTCTGGCTTATTAAACTACCTATTCAACATACCTGATCCTGATCATTGCTGTCAGACGGGAAAGATGTGGCGTAATCTTGGGCAAGGAATCAAACGCATATTATACGCATGCATGTTTGTGTGTGTGTGAGTTTGTGTATATACATTTAGGTACTAAAAAGTTACGCGTGTTTGCAACTGGACTGAAAACCGAGTTTGGAAGTATGAAAACCTGACTTTTAGCTGAAAGCCAAACTATTTTCATCTTCCACGTAGGCATATTTACAATTTATATACACAAATGGAATTTTTATCAACAACTGCCTTAGCTTTTTGCTTTCATTCTAAAATGGAAATGTACATTCTTATTTAAATCCAAGTGAGATTATGCAAAACCAGAATAATAAATACGCATTTTATCTTTTAAAAATAGCTGCTCATGTCATTTCTCTTCAGACTGGTGGTGTCTGATTTAGGATGACCTGTCTGTATGTTGTTTTATAACTAGTTCCTACATAGCTCGAAAAAAGGATGCAAACAGTGAATCATTAAATAAGATACAGTTTATTTTTCTTTAAAAATATGTACTTGTCATATCTTGACGCGCTAAACTTTATAGGTACACATAACGTTTTGAAGAATGAAGAAACACATTTTAATTCACATATTTAGCAATTGCCATCAAAAACCAGTCCATTCAAACAGGGTGACCGAGTCCACCTGTATGTTCTAATAGTACAATGTTACGTTATGATATAATATACGTATATTATGTTCGTAGATGCTTTGCAATAATACAAGGAAAAGCTGTCAGTGACGTTGCCGCCGGTGCCGGTTTACTGAAGCACAGCTTATCATCACAAGGTGTCCTTTCCGTGTAACTGTGTTAGGCATGTAACCTCCTCTTGCAAATTTGGATGGTTATGAAGACTGGAAATATAAAATGTGAGGCAATGATTCAATCAACCCCAGTGTGGGAGATTTTTCTTTGGTGTTCCTTACCTATGCGAAATAATATGAGTCAGCCATTCTCATACAAAACGTTATATATAGAGACAACTTCTACAGCCCTACTGGTAAATGCGTCAGAGTGAGAGGGTTGTTGAGAAATGACTTGCATTATTCATACTACGTAACCTTATGAAACGCTAAGCGTGGGTGACTTTTTTTATCGCTGTGTACCATGTCTTTCCCCACTTTCACTATTTCTCTTGTGTAGAGCTTACGTGAGCACTTGTTATAACATGAATGAATGTCTAGACAAGCTAATACTATAATAACTAATTTTTTCTTCCCGAAGTTATGAAATTTATAGATATGAGTTAGGGTTAAATTCTCAATCAAATTGAGGAACATGTTAATACTTTTTGTTACCGAATTGCGCAAAATGTAATGGAAGATTTTTTTTTTCAAATGCGCTTTATTTAGAATGCGGATCTTGTGACGCACATGATCATGGAAACAAGATATGAATTGCTGAAATATGAAAAAACCCAAGATATTATTGTATTTACAATAATGGGAAGAGAAAAAGAGCGAACAACTTCTTGGTAAACATGTCTATTTTCGTATACGAGTACACAGGTCATACTTTCTGGTTACAAGTGATATTCTCATGCATAAACTACTTTATATAATTTTATGAAGCCTATCAACAATACAGTGAATGAAAATGAACAAGGTGCTTGTGATGCAATCGTCTGGAATGAACAGGTTGTGTTGCATGTTATTAATACCTGCTTATGGACGTATGTACATCATAAGCTACTGGCGACCTTTCCAAAAATTCTGATATGCATACAATATGAGATATACATATATACGCTAAAAGTCTGTACTACTCTATTTCTTGTGACATGACTTTGCCAATTTATTTATTTAATTTATAAAAACCCAAAAAAAACAAAAGCTATTCAGGTGACTAATTTGACTTGAAATGTTAACGTTTTTATTTTTTAACTGGTTTGTTTATAACACGCAAATTCAAAGTGAAATCACAGCAAAAAAAGTTGGGTTTAATGTTGAGCAGTGTTTGTCTGAACGTTTATAAAAAAAGGATGATGAGTTCACATAATGGGTATTTGCAAGAATCAACGTAAACTAATAATAAGATATGAAACATCAAATTGTCTTCTGAGAAATGAGACTATAATTAGAAGTTGTTTAGTCGTTCTATACTATACTCATATGTATGTATGTATACATAGGTATCTATGGATGTGCGTAGTACGCAGGCATGTTGTTCCTAATTTAAAGGAGAGACAACAAAACTCAGGTAAATGAGAATCCCTTAACCGACTACGTATCCCAATCTAACAAAATTATATACCAGTTTACAGTATCTATATGACATCTGTAAAAGGAAACATTACATTGTAACGATAAATGAGATTTACGAAAAGGACATACGATCTTAAATCGCATCAAGTAGAACATTTTCAGTTAATCTAGAGAGTCCTTTATTATGTGAAACCAAAGCACTAATTTCTTCAATTGCTATGTATCAAAAAATAAAAATGTAATATGAGAAAAGAGAGAACAAGAAACACAGGAAGGATAATACACGGTCCGATTCAGCATTTTAAGTGACACAAAGAAAAAAAAAAGATAACATATTATATCGTCGTCTTCGACTCTTCCTCTCGTTTCATACTCTCCTTTCGCTGCTACACTTGAAATCAATTTTAATTCTTGTACTTTCATCTTGAATTTTATTTTCTAAACCTATCATCTGAACAAAAACAAGACTGTGCAAGTTTGTATAAAGCACATTCTAAACTTGCCCACCACCAACCACTCCAGGTAGGATCATTGCTGATTTGCTGGGCATTCACAATTCATGTCATGAATTATATGATCCTACACACTTTACTCGCGCATCCTCTTCACTCACACATACTCAAAATATGGACTTGATTACTATTGATATTACAATACAATTGCATCAAGACCACAAATAGCAACATAAGCTTAAAATAAAAGCAGTTGTGTAACGTTAAACCTTTGAGATCGACAAACTGCCCCAAGAAAGACAGGATTCCTTTCTGGTTACAATCAGAATATTTTTTGATGGTACCTAACTAAACTTATCAGCATATTATTTTGAGAGCACAACTTTAAATCAAAATACCACCACTCTGTATATATACATAATACATACATTAGTACCGCATCCTATATTATGCTCATGTATTTGATCGGAACTGTATAGACAGAGAAAACACCGCAAATAACAATTCATACGTATAAATTCGCAACATAAAAGCTTACTGTGATTTATTTTTACATACAATTCAATTGCAGAAAGCAGCTTTTTTTAACGATACAATACTGTTTTTACACATTATTGTCGCCACCAACACATCCTTACTTGTTGTTTTATATTGACGTCTCACTCGCCTATCTATTATTCCATCTTTCAAACCACTACTATTCTTGTCGTTACATGACATCTATAAAATGTTGCTATTATCAAAAACATAATATCTGTTTCAGTGGCAAACTGACTCGCACAGTTACCATATCTGTCCAATACCTGTGTGTATAAGGACGAAAACGCATTACCATCTTCATTTTCGCTTCTTACAATTACATGTGTATTTATTTTCGTACAAAATAAATTACCCTGTAAGAATTTCATTTGCAATTGTCCTACAAGAGCATGAAGCACTATAGCCCCAAAACAAGTAAGTTGAAACAAGAAGAGCAATTTGGCATTATTATGCGTGCTTCTAAGTGTAAACCCTAACCAAACTAGACTCGCATGGCAAATATGGCAATCCGCGGTAGTCTACGTTTTTTATAAGTAAAACAATTCCACATTATAATAATATACGTACATCCGACATTAAATGCAGCGTACGCAGAAAAAATATATTTGAATTGTATAGTAACCCCTTTCTTATTAAAATACACCAACGCAACGTTTGTTTCTCATGAATCATGAACAAGAATATAATTATGGAAATAGAATTTTTATCAAAGACTCACACCTCTCTTCTGATACACATCACGCATTGCAAAGCAAAAATAGCATAAAGGAAAACAGGATAGTAAGGAATTTTTAAAAAGAAAACCTGGCCAGTGTTTCAAGTTACCTTGTGTGGCTCCTCCAGGAAACGTATCCGCACACATGCATGGAAAACCACATGAAAATTTATGCTTGTGCATCACATGCAAAGTATCTCAAACCACCAGGTAAAAATACAAGAATCGCAAGCACTTACTCATTTTTTATCAACCCGTCTTACTTCTTCCATGTGCTTTTTTACTAACTGCTTAACCATATTATAATATTTTCAAAGGGTTGCAAGTAAGTAATCGTATATGAATGATATACTGATGGCTGGATTACAGAAACCAGGGAAAAAACGCTTGATTCTTCATAGCCAGTTTCCTTTTTTGATGTAATACATGCAGTACATTTTGGTCTCAGTGTTACCCATACATTTTGCCTTGTTCATATTTCTAGTTATGTAATGTAAGGTGAATGACGACGACAAGATGATATGGCTTCGACAAATTCTACGAAACAAACTTGGGGCCAAATTAGTTGATCAGACTCAGATCAGATCTAGTTCTAAGTATGTAGTTGTACTTTGGTTATAATTCAGGTTAAAAGTACCTACAGGAGTGTGGTCCAGTTTCTTTTAAAATGATACGTAATTAATGGGCATGCACACATTCCCCTTTTGAACAAAAGCACAAGTTTTATTAGTATTGCAACCAGGAAGGAAAAAGGTAGAATTCAGAATAAAGTTTTAATGACTCATAATACACTCTTAAAACATACCTTCCCATAAGAGTCATCATTACTAGTGTATCATTTTGGTTGATCGCAATTTAAGCTTGAAACAAAACTAGAGATACAAAAAAAAACTACTCATCCTAAAAGAAAATGGTATAAATATTATAACTAAAATATGCCCTTACTTGCAGTTTTTCATTGTAAAAAAATCTGTCTGGCTATTTGTCTCGCTCTTAGCTCCCAAGAAATAATAAAAACATTACATCTCGTTTTGTATATGTATATATCTTTTAAATTTCAACTACAGATCAGGAAAGAATGCCAAATGTGTCTTAAAAATTTTTGTGCTGCCAGGTAGCAAATAAGAGTAAAAAAGGTATCTGACGAAGAAGAACCAGATTTATAAAAGCAATACATCTTGGTCAAAAATCTTTACTTAAGTCCTGTTTCTCCCTGCTGGCATTCTGCATGCAACCAACGTACATTACATACATTCAAAACCATTAATACCTAGATACATACGAAATGAAATATATAATGCACAAATGGAAACATATTTTAAAATTCTTTTTTGCTTCATTCGTTAAATTGGATATGGAGGTTTGACCAAAAAGATTACCATAAGAGCAAAAAAAGAAGAATACCTACTTCATGTCATAATACGGGGAAGAGTTGAAAGGAAATTCTTTTGTGGCTAGGCCACTATCTCACTGTAAACGTGTGCATACCAATGTGATCTTCTAATGTGATGCTGTTTGTATGTATTTCATTTATATATGCCTTTAAAATGGTAAATTACCTATAAGAACACATAATAACGTGTGTATGTAAGTATGCATGGGAAGTTCCTGTTTATTCGACTCTTTTCTTGTAATTATTAAGAAGAAATTATGCTCTTGTTATTCTTACTTTTCTACTTTTAGGATGTGCAAACTTAGCAATTTGGTCAACGCATTTGAGTAATTTAAGGGACCATACAACATTCGACGCAACCCTTTGTTTACGTAAACTTTATATTTTTAAAGTTAAGACAAGTTGACAAAATAAATAGGTAGTGCCATCATAAGAACATAACAAATCTGGCGTAATTCCCAGAGAAGTAATACAACGAAAAGTTTTTTTAAACGTGTTTGTCGTAGTTTCAACGGGTGCAGCCAAATATCAACAATTCTTAACTAAAGTATTGCTAACAGCATTGTAATGTGGCTTAATCACGTATAAAAATTTGCATATACTTCCACGGCTAGGTATCAACCCTTTTTTCCAATTTGACCTAGGGGATGGTATTTTAAATCTGAACGATTGCGTACATTTGGTGAATTTACAATTCTAATTTAAAGTTGTGCTATTTTTAGAGGAATGACTATATGAAAATATGTTATGCAATATGCCAGAGAATTATCCTTGTTGAATTAAGCAATTAGTTGGAGCAATGCGTTTATGACATTTATAACGCTAAGGAGCACTTAAGCATGTGAATGATTGGATAACAACGTATTTAGGATAATTATAGCGAATCAAATTTGTTTACAATAAAAAGGCCCAAATTTCATACGTGCTTGAAAGCCCCATCAAATTCTGAGTATTCCACAAAGAACAATTATTGTTATGGAAGTAAGATGAAAACCGCAATAAATAGATCTTATATGCATGGAAAGATACACATATTGTGTGAATAAAAACAATAATATCATTGCCATGAAGAAATGGCCAATTCTGTTTTTAAATAAGTAGAAATGCTGAGATGATCAAGCATAAAACCCATTGACGTCAGTAACCATCCATTTTAATAGTTTACAATGTGCCATGGCATGTAAGTAGTGACCGTGCGCATAATATTGTAAAAAAGGATGAATATCTCAGTGTAGATTCCCATGTATGAGTAACAATACATTCTCAGTAAATCTTTTTAGTTGAGTAAAGACTTGATCCTCTATTTTTGTCCTCAATTTCACATTTTCCAATTTAGCAACCGGTATCTAAAACTGCAAGAACAGGTAGTATATTATATTATGTATACATCTGCATATTTTTGTTTCAAAAGCTGACTCATTGATGTTTCTATATACTCACTTCCAATCACTACGCAATGCACCTATATATTGGTGTCAATAAATAATTTTATATCACACTGCTAACGTGTCATTACTGGGCTGACTAATTACAATTTTTACTCAATCTACCCACTTTGTTAACGTACAATGTACGACATTAAAAAATTTGGTGGTGTCATTTATAATTCGTCTAGTTTTGTTATGATTATTATTATTGGTACATTTTGCCTCGCCAAGAACAAAACCGTATAAATTGAAAGTATGTAATAAAACACTAGATATGTACATGTATTCAATTATCCTGAATTCTACACCACTCTAGTTAATATGCATGATCATTTAATGCGTACCTATTACATAGTTAAAGAAACATAGAGGAAAATATGATCTAGTTCTTGCATGAAATTCTAAGGATTATGAATGAAATTTTTCGACAAAAAATAACAACAATTAAACATCTCGTGCACAATTTATATATCACTTGATGCATACAACTCTTTGAATTTGTGAAATTGGCAATAAACACTTTGTATAGGAAATCGTCTGCTACGTATTCTCTAATTATGCTCTATAGATGCAGTTTACATCGCGCGAAAACTCTTAATTATGTCGCCAATATACATATTTGCATCTACTCTAAATTCCACGTATGTAGTAATAATTTTGATTGTGATGAGCAAGCATCGTCGTCACCAGCTCCTTTTAACTTTATTTACTATATAATGTTTCATGAGAACGCTTCATACAGAGAAAACTAGCCATGTTTCCATTTTACTAGACCAGACATCACAACTGTCAATGAAATAACAATCTTAGGAACGATTGTTACATGATGTACAGAAAAATAGAATGTAACTTAAGAAATATTATTATTATGACATCATATATTCATTTCATAGCATACTTAAAATTGGCTTATATATAAATGACATCCATTTGAGGGTTAGTATTTTTCATTGCTTCTCTTTAAACAATTAATGCAACATCAACTATTCAAATTTACATGCACACCCATTATCCTACTCTATAGTAAAAAATTAATCATTTATTCGTACGCAATTCAAAAACTAATAATGGATTCACCTGCGTAACCAAAAAGAATTTCAATCGAACCAAAGGTCAACTCTTAGAAAACCCTTCGCATACCCAAAAAAAATTGTTTTCCTTTTCTCTTTTCTGCTGCTGTCGGGCAATGACTGTTCCTACACACTAATCTTTCATATTTGATTCCATCAATAATTTTATATATCATCTTACTGTCTGTATAAAGTAATATTCCTCACTCTCATCATTCGATCTTGATCCTAATACAACACAATAACCTGTTGTTTCCAAAACTCACTCTGTTTCATACACATCAATAATTCCTTCGTCAAATGACGATGATTATTGGTGTCTACGCTGTTCTTATGGCAATCATATTTGTATATAATCTTATAAGAGAACAGTTTAGCATTAGCTCTCTGGCTGAAACCAGATCTACCTGTAAGGCTTTTTTTAATATTACTCCTTTTACTATTCTTTTCAATTTCCGTGCGCATACGTACATTCTTACAAATGTATATATTTTCATGGGAATCCTTATTACAATTTTTATCACAATCAAACCCCTATACGGGTTTTTACTTCAAATCATAACAAACATGGCTAAAATTGTAATATTGCCCAGTAATGACACGTTAGCAGTGTGATATAAAATTATTTATTGACACCAATATATAGGTGCATTGCGTAGTGATTGGAAGTGAGTATATAGAAACATCTTACAAATGTATATATTTTCATGGGAATCCTTATTACAATTTTTATCACAATCAAACCCCTATACGGGTTTTTACTTCAAATCATAACAAACATGGCTAAAATTGTAATATTGCTCACAACAGTTCCATCATATTTCAAATGGCAAGAAAAACCACCGTACTATAAATCTTGCTCATGGTTCTTACACGTACCTAAAATGTATATCAAAATTCAACAACTATTACAGAAAACAAAAATAATGGTTTTATTTGCGGTGCCTAAAAATTATTTTCCTTCTAAACATTATTATTTTTTGTGTGTTAGCTTATAGATACTGATACGAAAATCCTTTTTATCCCGTATTACATCTATACGACAAAACATCCGTAAGTTCGGGCTAAGTTAGTTTTTTTGAGCTACTGATGATGATAATGCATGTAACGCATTATATTTCACCATTGCCCCTTTCGGTTCACCTTTAAGATGCGTTTTTTGTGTGTGCATGTCGTACGTTAAGGTATGCCAAAACAGCATTTCAGGAAAAAAACAAGTATAGTGACCTCTCAGACCCCGATACCATAAAAATAAAGGTACTACGTACCATCATCAAAAATGCAAAGCATGATAGAGTAATATTTTGTGACGATAACCAGATTCTACGTTCTACAAGTCACCACTACTGTATTAATATTTAGAAATAATAATCTCATATAGTGTTTGGCTGGCCACCACCACTAAAATCGTAATCTTTTTTATTGTAAAAATCTTTACACTAGCAACATGTCCATTTCTAATAATTACTGTTCTTACAATGTTTACAACTCACAAACAGGACGAGCGTTTTTTTGTGTCCTTCCAAACTTTGATTCGTACAATTTTTTTGTTTGCTTTTAGACATATATGATATATTTGTGAGCGATGACTCCAACTAAAATCGTGCCGACCTATTCTAAAAAGAATTTCGGCACAATGTTCAACATTGTGCACAGGTGGATAGAATAGAACAAGCCAACATATTTATAATTACTGGTTGTTTTTAAGCTTTAATCTCATTACAGTTTGGCCTACAAGTGCCACATTTAAAGAGTTCTTGGATAGTAGTCAGCAAGTGCATGCACACATTTAAGCAATAACGTTTCAAATAAAGTAAGAAACAATACTTTGTACATAAAAAAGCTATGGTCATATCTGTCGCTGAATACGTCAATTTTTTTGATCAGTTAAATTATTAAAAATCACCCATCAGTTAAAAGGTACATTATATAGTCACATTGAATTTCTTTCTGACTGTTATGGTCAGTCATGGCAAAAAATACCACCGTTGCTGACTTGAAACAAATGCACAAAAATCCCTCAGGTACGTAATAATGGTTGTTGAGTGAGACATGCACGTGATCTAATTGCTTCAATTTTAAATTTTTACAATGCGCAAACAAAAACATACAGTAGGAGTCCAATAATAATGGTA
>JAHZNG010002070.1:0-24383 GCA_027744375.1 Orchesellides sinensis | reverse complement strand
AATGAAATGACGTATAAACCTTGAATAGTTTTAGTATAGGAGCTGTTAAAACTGTTTTAGTGAAGGCTTGAGGAAATAACGGGTTCTATAAAAACTGTTGTTTCGTTAGCAGTAGAAATATAATAAATTGAGAAAGAAATGCAAAAAAGGAACAGCGCGTGAAGTTCCACACATACATAGAAACATTTATAAGAAACAAACATCCTTAAGCATAACCTAAAACGTAAATACTACTTAAATGCATGAAAACATGTATACAAAAGTGTCAAAATAGGAGAAAATGCAGTGAAAAATTACATCAAGATATACGTTTGTAGGTTTAAGTAGATTTAGATTTTTAATTGCTTTAAATGTAAAATTACTTTTGAGAGACTCTCAACATTATAACTCATTTTTCTCTCTCTATCTCTCTTTAATTCCAAAGCTACACGTTCTCTTTTGCCTCCTCTGGGCAAACACAGTTTTTGCCTATTACGAATGTAGCTGCAAGACACTAATTTATTTGATGTCATCAGATTAAAACCAAGTCGCACTTGATAGTGGGCCTGTTTACGTGAGTACAATTTCTCACCTCCCCAAATTAACAGAGAAGCAGTAAGCTCTATTCATCATAGCCATTAGGAAAAAGCTTGGACTGGTAAAAGCACAGTGCCCAAGTGAAATATGTTGTCTGCACGACACCCAATAACCACAACATGAAAGGATTCAGGGGATTAGTTATATGAGGGTTATATAACTTTACTCTCTCCATTTGTATGTAAGAAAGTAGAGAAATTAAAAGCCAAGTATTACTCTAACTATAATGCTTCTCCCCTTAAGCCTAATATAGAACGTTGTCACTCATATCAAAATTGTGTAGTATAAATGCATCTCTGACAAATCGTGTGTAATATGTATGTACATATTATGTTATGTAAACCGTTGTATGTCATATATGACGTCTTATGGACATTTGTACAATTTCTTATCCCTGCACGAAACATGATGGTATGCGTTTTTATGTAATGGTAACTTGAAGTCGCAAGCATTGTCTATGTAGGCCCATTCTCACTTCACCTTTTTGTTCATTTACTTCATGGAAATTAGAACTAAGCTTTAATAAAGCAGCTCCTTTACACTTAGCCATGCACGTAAAGAGAAGAATTGTGACACTCTGTAATATATTGTGTGTTTGGTAGCTACATATGTGCTTTCTCCGAGATAAACTAAAAATAGACTGGAAAAATGGTTTAATTTAGTGTGACTAAGACACACAGCGCAACTTGCCATTTTTTCACTTGCAACTGTGTATACTCTTTGACATTACACAAGAAAAAGAGGAATCAAATTTGAAATTTTATATGTGCCACGTAACTGCCATGCATCTTTGATTATCTCTGTTTTCCAGGGAGAGAGAAAGAGCACAGGCAAAAGAATGAAAGAGCGAGGAAGAGAAAGACGGTGAAAGCAATGAGATTGAATGAGTGAGTGATGGCAGGGCAAAAAAAACGTGTTCCACATAATATGGCTTATGCGATGCATACTTACCTAAAGTAAAATATACATGAATATTCCAAACTTACATCCATGGCATACCTATATTTTCCAGATTATGACATACATTCACTTGCTATGGTGAGATTGGCATAATATGAACCTATGATTACATGTGTAGCTTATTTATCACAGTATGCAATCCATCCAATTGACTTCTAAAGCGTAGAAGCATGGATAAATATATGTATGTTTAAAAAGTACACAAAACGTAAATCCACACGCATATACACCCCCATGTTCACATATCCAAATAGATAGTAGTGTGTCAGCCGGTGTAGTACTCATTGAAATTTTATGACCAGCCCGGCGTTTTCTTTACTTGGTCGATGAGTGTGTTTCGTATAAAAGAGAAACTCCAGAGAAGATTGGAGTGTAAATACGTATACCCTTCTAGACGTATACATGCATAGATAGGGAAAGTAGTTCAAATCTCTTACAATATATAGAAATGAAGTTTGAGAATTTCAAAAGCCTTATGCATATCTTCTCAACCTCTTTCTCTACACGTCTTTCCTGTCTAAAGTATTCTTGTAACGACGACACACACACACACACAACTACACAATGCTGTGGCGCTGATGGGAGTTGCGAGTCACGATGTGTGAGATGGGAGACAACCTTTCTGTCACAAAAAGTCAAAATGGATGATTGAGCTCACATTGAGCATTTTGTAGCTTGGTAGAAGTGTGTGTGTCAGAATGAGAGAGAGAGAAAGAGAGACTGGCATTTGAGATGAAATGTCATGGCAAGACCTCTACTGAAAGTTAAATCAATATGCCAATTGAGACATTCACGTGATGTGACCGTATGCCTGGTATATACGGCTTCACAGCAAGTATAAAGTGTGTAAAATATTATAAACACACCCCATACTGTGGACACCCCAAATGGACTCAAGTAAATAAAATGTAGTATGCCTGTCAGTTCTATCATAACTCAAACAGAATACCAAAGAGGCCTTAAGAAGAATGCACTGTTCATGAATGTGAATGTTCTCCATGAACTCATGAAATTTATGCTAATTCTAGATTTTTTTAAAAGTATTTTTTATCCTGATGATTAAAACCGGATTTTTCCAGATGAATGTTACAGTTTTAGAATTCTCAGAAGTAACAGTTTCACAAACCTGTTCTATTCAGTCAAACCACTGCTTAGTTTATATCTAATGTGTGTAACATGCAAGAATTCACATGATGTATAGTTTTGTTTGATACTGAATGAAGATCATTGATGTAAAGGGTTGATTGTATGATTGAAAAGGATAAGAGTTTACTCCATGCTTTCATCATTTCAAAGTAGTGCATACACATACATACACAAATCCATCAAAGGGAAACCTTTCTAGGGAAGGTTTATATGTAAGCCTATTTATGTGATTATTTTTTCGGTTTCTCTTGCCTCACCAAATCCTAGAAAAGGACTTGAAATACCGAAACCAGCTATACCACAGTCCAGATACAGCACATCCAATACAAACCCTTGTCGATCCTTCCAATGACGTATGAGCAAAATGGAGGCAGACTTGAGCACATGTGCACAAATATACACACACTACCAGTTTAAATTTAAAAAAATGGGGAGAAGACACAACACGGTCAAACTTTTACCTTATTACACCATTTTCAAGGAGAAAGTAGAACAGCTACATGTTCTACATTATTGTAAAAATATTCATGTATTTTACGTGCTTTTCTGTTGTAACCTGTAACTGCCTTTTATTACTACCACGGCTCATACCTTCCGGCAATCTAACTTGGCCAATTAAGTATTTCGGGAAAAATTGAGTAACAAGCAACCAGGATTCACTCAACTTGTAGAAAAAGTCACAAATCACTTTTGCTCTTTAAATGCCTCGTCCCTTTCAAAGGTAACTTTAATAACCTAACCTTTTTTCGGCTGAACACTTTCTCCACGGTGACTTCTGATGAAGTAGAAATATATACTTATTAACTTTGTTAGACTTGTAACCATGATGACATGTATACAAGGAAAGATCATAGTTTACGACATGAAGATATGCACATATATATATATTCTACCTTGGGAAATCTTCAGGAGACTTGTACTTTTTAGCAATGCATGGAGACTAGGATAAGAAATAAAGAAAAGCTGAGAGAAAAAAAGCACGACAAAAATTTCATTTCCATTTTCTTCCATGTTTCTTCATCATCGTCATCATGAGCCACATCATATTTTGCCATGTAGTGCTCAGAGGACAGAGCTAGTGTACCACATCATCTTCATCACCCTTTCCACCTTTTTTCTCACTTGTCTTCCGGCCAAGAAGTTATTTAAAAATTACTGCCTCTTTCTCTCTCTCTCTTCAGTGAAACTCGTTTTGTACGAATGCGTGTTCGGTGACGGTGATAGTTAACCTAATGAAAAGTTTTATACACTGCAAACAAACCGCCAACCCACTTTTTTCCCCTGCTGATGAAAATCAAGATGAAAAAAAGTGGCTAATGAAGAATGAACAAGTAAGGACAAATATTTAACTATTCTGCTGATGGTATGTTCTCAGTTCTCAGGTACATTAAGAAAATTTTAAGGATAGGTATGCTATGTGCTATATACATACTAAATTATAATGTTTTCAAGCTACTCAAATTTTTTTTCTTGAAGTTATCATTGCATAAGGATCTTTACTCTTTTGTTAAAATTTACACTTGTCCTACTGCGTCCCAGTCTCCTGAACATTTCCTGAACATTTTTGATCGAGTTGATGGAAAGAAAGCAATTCCAGTTTAGAAACTTCGTAAGAATCTGGTGTATCTTCCCGATATTTCACTTGGTCGCCGGGTGATGGTGATAACAGTGTTGCAATTTGAATTCCTTTTAAACAATGCATAACTTTTGTAAACTACAAGCTAATTTTGTTACGTAATTTTATTTGTCCTCCATTTATATTTCAAGAGCTAATCAGCAAAATGTTGAAAATTTCATCAGTTCTGTCTTGTAACTGGCAGCTGGGCAATAATTAAAGTAATCCTAAAAATCTTCAGTTAGCATGTACATAGTTCATCAAATTGTTTCAGACTGTCTACCACTGATTTTTTAGTTGTCACTAAGTAAGTCTTTGTTTATTTTAGACTGTTGATTAATTTTGGAGTAATCACTGCTCGTTCAAGGTCATCGATTTGTATCATATTTTAGCAAACAAATCTTTTTAGTATGGACGCACTGTAAGGCTCTATTGGCATTTTATATCGACCACTTGAATTTTTGTTTGTACCAATATAAAACTAGCCCATGCAGTACAGCAATGTGAAATTACTTACATAACTATAAAGTTAGTTGACTAACGGTGGTTGCGAAATGAAAAGTTTGTGAGCAATCCTAACCACCCTAATAAATATAAGACGATGAAAGAGGACGACAATCAAAAGTTTACTAATGAAATTATGTATCATATCTTCCTCTGCCTGCTGTAATAAAGGACATGGTTCCTGGAGCCTTTTTGTAGTTACAAGTTGGAACGCGAGGGATAAAACAATTTTACATGAGTCGTTCGTTTTCCATATCTCGTATCTTTCATCTCTATCTATGCTAGACTGCCACCGCCATGACTGTTATGACTACACCATGGATGTCTGTAGGTGTTGATTTGGAGAGATACATCGAAAAGTGCCTTTTATGATTTCCTTTCCTGGAAAAGTTTTTCTGGGACGGAGAAACGTCGTCGGAACAATAAAGTAGCACGTAGAGCAGAGAGGTCGAGGAAAAAATCGCTCCCAATTTGTACATTTTTTCTATGTTCAACCAAAAAGGATTACTGTTTTACAGGAAATACTCCAGATTTAAAGCTTACAGCCAAAAATATAGAAAGTGTTTGGAAAAGGTCCACTTCAAACGACTGAATAGCCGTTACAAATAATATTTGCCTTGTTCGAACGGACCTTACTGATAAGAGCAAAACTTGTCTCTGCCATGCATGCTATGTACTTTCATGAAGTTACTTGTGAATATTTGGGGGACGTACTCTCGTTTGGAGAGGCTGTTCCACCTACCCCACATTTATTCTGGGAGCATAATGACGGTGGGAAATCTCCTGCAAAAATCTGCATACATCTGAGAAAAAGTTGTGGAATAAATTATAAACTTTCCCATTAATTGCATTGTCATATGATGAAAAACTGAGAATGAGCACCAGTGAGGTATCTAATATCATAAATATGATACGAAAAGATGTCTTTGTGTTTTTCTACCACATAGCCATAGTCATCATGGGGGAAAAGAGGCAGCAAAAGTATGCAAAAACTATTACCTCAGGCATCAATACAAAAGAGGGAAAGGGATGAGTCAAGTTTTTAGTAGACCATTTTAGGATCCCCAAGACTAGTACTTTTCTTTTCACGATAACAGGCCAGTAACGAAGTTTTGAGGTGACAAAATGTATTCTTTAGGGATCATGAAATGTGCCATACAATTTATATTCCAATTTTATAAGCCTCTTAGGCCCAATCATAAGTCTCTTTTGGAGAGAGGCATACACGCACACAACATATACTCCACACGCTACACTACTTTCACCAGAATTGGTAATATGCAATGTAATACATTTTTCTCTCGTTTGGTACCTTACTCTTGTACCGTCAACACTTTTATGTTTGCATAGTATTCCAATAACTCTCTTGTAGACCATTATTAGTTAACTATTTACCTATATAGCTTACAGAAAACAAAATAGCCCATACCCGACTTTTTTCAGGTAAGGTTATTATGCAGTTTCTTGACACAATTTTTTTCCTTTAGGTGGATGTACTTCTCTTTAAGAACATTTTTCTTTTTCTTCGCTCTGTGAACCTACATTTGATAAAGAGATTAGCTTGGTATACATTCGTAGGATTATTTTTTCAGGCCTTTTCCTAGCTTCTCTATTGCTCCAGTCAGCTGCACTGACTCGTGTAATGTTATTATCACTCGTATATGA
The DNA here is from genome assembly GCA_027744375.1 of Orchesellides sinensis. Classification (NCBI taxonomy): domain Eukaryota; kingdom Metazoa; phylum Arthropoda; class Collembola; order Entomobryomorpha; family Orchesellidae; genus Orchesellides; species Orchesellides sinensis. The sequence goes on along the minus strand of JAHZNG010002070.1, from coordinate 17,917 downwards.
AAGCTGCCTTTTTCTTCCTTACAAGGTTAATGCTCACCATATTTTTCTGCCTTTCCCACTGAAAAGAGAAAGAAGCAGGATACATAATTTTTCAAAAAAAAAAAAATTCTCTAGGCCTCTGAAATTTTTTATAGCGCATTACAAAAATGTTACACGTATGCCCACACAGTTATGTGCATATTTCTCTCACGACGAAAAGACTCTTTGTTAACTGTACAGACTAAATATATGAACTTTTGACAATGTATAACTAGTTTGGTATAATGCATGTATGTATATGAAAAGTGGCACGTTTTTCACCAGGAATTCCAAAAGTCCATAGCTTTTACAAACTTTGTCTTGTATTTTCTTTTTAAAAGACAACCAGCGGCTCTTTTTCTTCATCGTATATGCGCAATGATACTGTCTTCGGATTCAACTTTTGCGGACGCTTTTATTCCACTTTATAGTCCCTTTTTCCTATTGTATGACCTGCCGCTTGTGCTTATACGTGTTGGTGTGGTGCTTTTATTCCTCGTGGCCCACGTTTCAGAGCTTACTCTTTTTTATATTATTATATTCGTAGTTTTGTGATGAAAGAATGATACCAACGTTTAGAGAGAGAAGACCCTAGGAAAACAATAACGGCTGTCATGGGAGGGAGAATGGCCTGCTCACACTCAAAATCCTATCTCTTTCTCAAGTAACCAAAGTATTGTAAGAAATGCCCTGGGACTTGACAAACCACCACCACTTCTGTGTATGTCTATGGCACATGTATATAATAACCATCTTTTCTGCCCCTACATGACCTACTTATCCTATGCAAAAGACAATACTGGAGCTATTCATATGTGATGATGACAATGAAAATATGTACGCTTAACATTAAAGATTTTTGCATTCACTGTAATTTCTTAGGGTTATTTTAGCATTCTAAATTATATTCATAGTAAAATAACCTTGTTTTCTCTCAGTACGCATAAAAAGTATTAATGTATAATGAGCGCCCATAAATGCACCGAAAGGAAACACATTATATAAAACCAGCTTTATATAATCTGTACATAGCTTATTAAATACAGCTGCAACCCTACCAACTTTCCAGAACAAATTAACTCGCCATTTGTGCGATTACGCGACCAGGTTTACGTTTTGATTTTTACTCCTTTCTCTGTCTAAATGTGTTTACATCCAGAAAAATAAGATTTCATTAGTCACTCTCCAAACGGGAATGACATATACATAGCAGTTTTTATAATGAAAAGCGTCTAATGTGATTTAAGATCGAATAGCTTAGCTTGAAGGAAAAAGGGCTAGATTGTTGTGTTGATAGAATTCATTTATTTTTCTTCTCTTGACTGATTTTCCAGAAGGTTACTTAATCACTTAGCTATAAATACAGCAAAGTACGTATTGCATTTACTTGCATACACATACACACACTCAGTTGAACAAATGGCCAAAAGAGAAAGCATGGCATGCTATTACATTATAAAAACTTATCCTTTTGCATTCGTTTTGGGTTGAGCTTTCACAAAAGTTAATTAATCCGTATAGTGAAAGGATTAGAAATGGGAAGCTGGCAGAGCACAGGCAGAAAACACAGAGAGAGAAAGAGTATTTGAGTATAAATATAATATGCATTTATATTTGCTTGTGATATTATATCTTGGCAAGTGAGTGTAATCTGTAACCCCCAGTTGAGAAAACCTTGTTTGGTCTTGGTCTCAGGCTTGTGAGAGAGTTGAGCCGACTTTGAGACATGAAATAAAATGCGTTTTCTCATTGCAAACTTTCTTGATCTACTTCTGCATTCTCTTAAAATTATAAGCTATTAAAAGTCTACCTCTAAAAAAGCTAGTTTGCCACTGGAACACCCTGATATAGGAGATTTAACAGTAACTTAAAACGTATTATTGCATTTGCAAAGTAATGAAAGCATAATATGGACTATTTATGTACATAACATTGTAAATATGTATGCATGCAACTTTCTCTCCCAAACTTGCCTTCCAGAAATGTGAAAATAAGGCTTAACAAGAATGTGGAGCAAATATAACATGTAGACACTCCCAGATACACATATTATATTCAGTAGTTGAATGTCTTCAAGATAAAGTCAGGATAATGCCATAGTGGTCTCTTTGGTAATAAGGCTTGATTCTTTTAGCTGATGATGCTACCTCCACACATACACATTTTCGTTATTATACTAAATGGAAGGAAAGGTATGCATGAGAGCATAATCATCTCATTACGGATGGGAAATCAAGCACACACACACACACACATAGTGTAGAGTGAAGAGAGTGATATTGAAATGCGTATCCAGTGAAAGTTGTATAAAAGGACAGGGAAAAGTGTAGTTCTGAGAAAAGCTGAAACACTGTAAAAGAAGAAGACAAGAGAAAATGCTTGTGGTTTTAATAGCTTTTCCTTGAGATACTCTGAAATCATGCATCCCATTACACTTCTCTTTTTGAATAGGGAACAGAGAGAGAGAGAGCCTTGAAAGTGAGAAAATATGGTCATTATCTAGAAGACTGAAAGTTAAAATCCATCAGTGTGGTAAGCTGATTCGCGAATAAAGTCTCAAGAAAAGCCATTGGACAAGGGAGAGTAGTAGAGTTTTCTTCTGCTACCACACACCACTACTCACTCACCCTTTTTTTGTTTTGTTCTTCTTCTCTACTCTTCACTCAGCCTCATTCAAGTCATTCATGCATGTCTCTCTTTGCATCAGTGGCATACACACATACCTGCGAAATTTTAGTATGGTAGTGATTGTTGTTGGAGGTAGTCATTTGTCTATAGGCTCTTATTACTAGTATTATGACCGCGTTCAAGATGAGATTGAGATTTCTCTGAATTTGTTGTGGTCACATGTATTACGCAAAAGGGATGAGTGTGTAGTCTTCCATAGTATAGGTTGAACTACATCAGTTCCGGTTAGTTATCCCGTTTAGTAACACACCTCATACAATGACAGGTGTGCGCATGTGTTTTATAGAAGTTGAAAGCACTTTCTGTCAAATGTACTTATTCGTATATAACATTGAAAGGAAATTTATCCGAATCAAAGAGCCTTATCCACAAGATGAGAAACAAGTCACCAATTCAATGTGACATCTAAATTCTCCAGAAGCAGAAAAATTATTTACGCTATACTAAATATTGCGATATCTGGTTTAGTGTGGAATCGGTCTTCCTGCCTGTTTCACTCGGTCTTCATCTGTTGGCTATATAGCTTGGTTTAAAACAAGGGAAAACATGTGTAGTAAGAATTCTTCAGAATATACTCATCGTCCCATACACAGGAAATCCAACAAAAGTCTTGGTAAGAGCCGCTTACGTTTCAGTTGCAGGCACAACTTGAGTTGCACAATTTGTCCTTGGAATATAGTAAGGAAAAAGGAGCAAAATTTAATAGAGATGATGAAAAGATATTATGTGTTTTATAGGGATACTTTATAAGGATCTACACAATAACCCAGTAAGAGTTTTCAAAAGAAAGTTGGAATGAAGAAAGTAATACAAGTTGTGCCTGATATGATTAGTAATAATAGGCATATGCATACATATCCCACTTCAAAAGACTTATTCTAAACCTGAAGTATGTCTTTTATAGTGTAGTTATGTGCTTAAGACATAACTGGAGAAATCTATATTACAGCTGTGTAATGGCACTTATTGCCACACTAAACGCATTGAGCATGCCGCTAGAAAATTAGGAAAGACGGTTATAATATATACTAAAAAACATCTAGGGAACGACTGATGATGTGAATGATGATGTGGATGGGACTTGAGAATATAAATGCTTAGTGGGATGAAGTCATCCATCCATCGTATTTAGTTGGCTTTATGGCAATCCACATATTACATTTTGGTATGTAACTCAGTAAAAGTGAAGCCAAGTGGTGTCGTGGTGAATGATTCTATCTTGGACTGGTGTCCTGTGTGTGAGAGAGAAATGAGTGATCGTAACCAACTCCGCTCCGTCAACTCAATCTCATGAAATGTGCGAGTTTGCCAAAGAGATTTTACAATGTGAGACACACAAGATGTGTGGAGAAGCGTGGCATATCAAGTGTCTTCTGTAACTACGTGATATAATCATACATGTACATTATGGCTACAAATTTTTTCAACCATTGCAACATTATATACATGATTCATGAAAACCAAGTTAATAGTATACCTATATAATATTACACCGACATACTCATAAAATACTCTGCAAATGGGAACATATGTATGACCATACATGATCTAGAAAAGTTGAGCTTTCCTCAACTTTAGTAGCTCATGTGGTCTAGCAGTTAAGAGAAATGAGTCCCTCAAGAGTCATTTCTGAATATTTCCAAGATGGCTAATCAAAACCCCCAGTTGACACTGCGGCTGTAGAGGCTATGAAGAATCAGGATGAAAGATTCTGCGTTGCTATTACTACCATGCCACTAGTGAACTATTTCCTTTCTTTATCTCTTTTTTTTCTCTCGCTCTCTCCTAGGTCGTCGGATAATACTAGGAGATAATGGCCCTGGCCAACACCATAATATTATCTATAGTGGTGGTATGTACACCATAGTATATGATATTATGATGTGTAATTCCTTTGCAACTAGAAACTTCAAGATGGAATCTGAGGAGTGCATTCATGCAGAGCTATATTGCTATACCACCATCATGCTTTCACTTTCTTCAGATGAGTTGCTTAACATGCATTCACCAGAGCTTTGCAAGCTACTCAAGGACTGTTGAAGCACTTCTCTAAATCAAACACAGTTTCCGCAAAGACTTTTATATGATGTAATGCTTGCAGTATACATTAGGTTTCAAAAATATTCAAGATTTTCCTACACAAACATCATACAGTCTAAACAAACTCTGCCACTGTTGCAAAACGTTTTCTTACAATGTTAGTTTTTTGGTCGTTAAATAAACATTTATATATCTCTACAAATACAACACATTCAGCAATATTACGGAGCCAAATAGTCTCAAAAAGAAAAATCATCACTACAGCGAAATGCATAGAGGTAGTAGACTAGTTGAAATAAAATAATGTGCGAAATAGTATTTAAAGCACATTGTGCTAACCTCTGCTCAATTATTTCATGCATTGAATGAGCATTTGTGAAAGCAGAAGTAGTCACATAATGCGGCCTGTAGTTTTAGTAGAGTTTTTGAATACCCTGTAACATTTTAGACTTTATAGTTGGAAGCTTCAAGGATGCAATCATTAGCATACTTGTCCTTTCTTTTACAACTTCTTTGCGAGTAATGACCATCCCTAAAATGAAACTTGAAATCAACTCGTGCTTAGGAAATACCACTCAAGGTGAATAGCAGACTGATCCTGTGTGTTATCAAGTTTACAAAAAATACTAAAGGTTTTAATAAGATGAAAAGCTACAAACGTATATTTCACCATATTACCCAACTTTTTTCAATCATGAGCGTGATATTATCCTTTCATATGTATACCTATACACTAATATCTGGAAAAGTTGGTAGGAGAGAAAGAGGTTGGAACTGGCGGAGTGAAAGTGGAACTCCAAAAGTAGACTTTCCCTATTTTAAAAGTTGGACTAGTTGTGATGTTACAGCTGGAAGTAAAAGCTTCTATTCTATCTATTGGAGTGTATTCAAAGTAAAATTGTATTTTTACCCAGGATGGTTGAAATGTGAGTGTGTGTGTGTGCTGTACTTGCATCTGGTAACGCGCAATACACTTTGGGCATATTAACGGAGATTTGATGGTAGTTTTGGCAATATCATTTTTTGTTCAATCCAAACCTGTCAAACGTGTCATTTAGTTTGGACCTAGTCCCATAAATTGAAATTTATTGATGAACATTTGAACCACCGTTTCTGTGATACGAAACTGTAAACGATTCCAACTTGTGTATGTGTCTGTGTGTCCCTTATTTCTCTTCGGTTTTGGAGATAAACGAGCTTGGGAAAGCACATGCTGCCCCTCCATTGCAGAATTCTCTCCCGCTCTCTTTTGTGCCTTGTATGGAGCATATATGAGTGTTTGTATATGTGTTTGTTGAAAAGTTATAAAAAAGTTGTGTTGAAATTATTAATTTTCTTTTACTAAAGTCAAGAGTGGATTTGACAGGTGCAGTTTGATTTAGCGCTCCTTCAATATAACTGGGAGAGAGAGAGAGAATGTAAAATATGTGAATGATAGTTCATTCAATATTCTGGCCGTCTGACTTTCCTAATGTGATTTGGACGAATGGTATAACAAGGTTGAAGCAATAACGGCATCGTGTTCACTTATGGGATTTTAAGGGCCTGTACTGAAAAACAATATTAAAACAAGTGTAAAGCAAACTTTAGATCAGATCAAAGTTATTCCATGGAGAGCAGAGATTTTTAAAAGCTTACGTACTGGTTTGATGGGGATGCAAAAACAACTTCGTATTATTATTATTATAATGTGTCATTATTCCCATCTCCAAAAATTTGCTATTTGCATGGTAAATATACTCATAAAATAGACTTGATACAATGCAACTTTATATTCAAACGTAATTTCTCACGCTGAAAAATCTCAGCAATAATAATATGACATTTTTGCCGCTGAATATTTATTGTAGATAAAGTAAGCTCTTCTAAAACCTTATCTTTAGACTTGAAAAGTCGAGACATAACTTTTAGTCATCCATATTTATCTTTGTACACATATAAAATATATTAGAAATAAGGAAATACTTCTCTTTCGTCTACTTTTTTCCAGGAATGAAACATACCCTCTTCTCTACTTAGAAACTACACTCTCCATTTTCGTGCTGAGCCATCAAGCTTGGTTCTTTGTGTGTATTTTGGAAGAAAAGTAAGTAAAACTCTTGTCAGGATTATATCGACAGAAGTACGGAAAAGCAGTGAATCTCTTTTTACTACGCAAAGAAGCACAGTAATGTAGTAGAAGTGTATCAACAGTATACATATAGCATATAAGCGAATCCGTCCGACTGTTGGATTTTAGGTAACCTATGTGTGTTTTTAAGTAAAACTTTTATGCCTACTCGTCCATCTTGCAAGTCATTCCTTTATCCTTTTCCCAAGAACGACAAAGAACACTTTTTTGCAGTCGCATTAGTTCTATTACTCCCATTCTTACTTTCGCCATGGATGCTGGGCAGACTAAATATAATGGGCAAGCATAGCAATGGCTTGAATACTCATATACCCTCCTCAGTCACTCTGACTTGACTACTTCCTTCTTCTTCTTCTTTCCCAACCACACAGCACAAGCATAAAATAAGTAGTACTATATACAGTATAATGTAGGTGGAAATAACAATATGGATGGACTAAAGGGGCCTTGACTTCAAAAAACAAGATCCTGTCTGCCGTTTGCATTTCTCTTGTTGTACTCGTTTCTTTTACTGTGAATCCAATGTAGCCACTAAAAGAAAATTTGAACCATTCATTGTGTGAATGTGACTATGCATGTGCGCCTTACAGTCTTTTCCTTGTACATAAAAGAAATTACTGCATTTCCTACAGTGCACACATCGATATACACAAATGGAGGTAGACACAATATTTGAATGGTAGGGGCCAAAAGGAATGTAATCCACTCGGTACATAATGTTGCTAAAAAAGAGAAAATCCTTTGGACCATTCCACTTTCACCCACTCATTTCACAAAAGCAAAAAGTACTCCCTCACATTCACATTTATACTACAGCCGTGTGTGTGGCGCACTGCCGTGTGGGGTAATTCACTTGTGAGCTGTAAGAAGCTGTGACTGTGTGAGAGTAAAAACCTGACTGATGCCTCTATGCTTAAGGTTAGCTATAGAGATTTTTAGTATCTACAATGTGCACTGCCACTTTCAAACTTGTTTCTAGTCTCTTTCTCTCTCTAAAGCTTAAAAAATCTGCTAACGTCCCACTGCACCCTGTTTTCTTTTCCCGTACTTCATGCTTAACCCATCAACCCATGTACATGTCAACCGTATATAACCGCTTGTTCCAGAAAAAATTGCATGGACCATTGAATACTGAATACATACACCTAGAGTTAACTCTACGTGAGAATATTCCATGCCCAACATGCTTAGAGACGTGACTTACAATCTTGCTTTGCTTGGAATAAAAGCTTTTCCCCCTTTTTCTTTGCTTAGGCAGACTTTATGTCTTTAGCTCACTGTGGTGACCTGCTGACTTCATTGTTTTTCGATTAATATCCTTAACATTGTACAACACATTCTTACAAATTTATTGTATGGTTAGTAGCACCGAATCAGGTAAGCTTTTTAAGCCAAACGTAAACACCTCGAGCTAAACAATATTTTAATATACGAGGCAGCACATCAATGTAAAGTTCCTACAGTAGTATTATCCTAACAACGTCTTTCTTAATGTATTCCCATAATTTGCATGAACATTGGAAGTAACAATAGGAAAACTGCAGTAGCTACTTATACATATATAATACCCAACCCTATTACATCCATTTATCTTTTTGTCCTTACATGTGCTCGTTAACTATGATTAGATGCATCTCGTTTTCTGTTAAAATGAAATTGCCCTTATCTGTCTCCCTCCCTGGTCTCTACTCTGGAAAAAAGGTATTCGTGTCATCTTCGTTCCCATACATTTTTTCTAGCACTTTGGTATATTTATGCGACATTTGTGCTAGTGTTATGTTGGATTACTAGCACAAAATTACAAGACTAAACAAGATAAACTCTCGCAGTGCCTTCTAACTAAGGGAAACAAGAGGCATGTAAACCAGCAAGTTTGTTTTACAATTGCATATAAGAGAGAAAGCTCTGTTTATATTTTTTCTAACTAAGGGCTGCTCGATCATGCTAAAGAGGATGTCCATTGTAAAACTTTCAATAAAGGCCTCGGCCATAATAAAGCATTATTGTAGCTATAATTGGAAATCGGAATAAAATTGTAAAAATACTTCCACCAACCATAACATAAGACCAGTTCTAATTTTAAAGGTTTTGCGGTACACGTATTTTTTTGTCAACAACTCCCACAGTTACTGGTATCATTGGGAACTGCTCATCGTGGTAAGCATACTTGTTATACGCACATAACAAGCTTGCAATAGCATCACTACAAAAAAATGTACAAGGTTTTAACATGCATGCCAAACAAGTTTTTACGAAAGCATATAAATGCTAGGGGGAACACGACTAAAAAAAAGAAGAAGCGACAACGCCAAACCAACAGTAACTCTCCGTTGGAGAAAGCAGAGTCAAAGACAAAGTGAAGATATATGTTTTGTTGTCTAGTAAACATACAAAAATTCGTATTTTTTAAGACGTTATCCCTTTTTTTCTTCCTTCTACGTTGTCGTTATGAAGGGAAGCTTCTTAGCGTTGAAAAAAACATTGATGCAAAGCTGCAGTGGAAGAGAACAGAAGACAGTACAAAATCCTCTGAAGAATGTATACGTGTATTTTTGTTTTTTACGTATATCTCATGCCTATTTGTACCTACATACATTATTCAGAAAAATGGCTTGGTCTCGTTATGTTGTAATGTATTGAATAAGTGTGCAAAACAACTTGCTACTCATTCTCATGCAGAGAAAGATATATGTATACTTATACATACGTGCCTACGTGTACACAAGATGTACTGTAATGAAAAATTATATTAGGAAACCGACATTTCTTTTTTGGCTATTTTTTTTTTCACTCAGTCAGAGGGTAAACAAGTAGTATGGCTTTGCTTAGTCTGTAGAAGACTAAAAACAACAGTTGTATGTTTTTTCTTGGACCTTTTTAGTTGACAAGAAAAAACGTAGGCTTGATATGTACACTTTTTTCATCTTGTTTAAGCTATACTACCATGTTATTACGGAACTACACAACTGAAGGAGAAATCGTCTGCAGTTTAATCTTACATGTTATATTTTGTAGCTATTAGATACTTTATTCTTCTGTATGAGGAGGATATGTACATTTTTGTGTTTATCCAGCTTCAGATTTGTTTCGCAATTTTCTTACACATCTCAAGTACGCAGCAGGACAGAAATGAAGAGTAAAGAGTTTTCTTGCCAAAATAGCCTAGGATTGAGAGCATACTACAGGAAATTGGTAGTGAAAGGCATGCCATTTTCCTCCAGTCACACATAGTTCCGTAGAACTGTTGAATTCACGGTTGGCTTGTGTGTTAGCTTAAGAGAGAGAAAGCACGATAACTTTATGCGGTTACTCTGGACCAGTTTCTCATTTCACCAGTATAACCCTGACAGACCAAGTTTTGCACCTGGAGAAAGTTAGTATGCACACTTTTGTATAAAGAGGTCACTTAGATTAACCATATTTTACATGCTAATTTTCCATACACTATACAAAAGTCATAATGGAACACACTGTTCTCAGATTCATTATGAAACTTGAAGGCTAACTGATTCCAAAACGGCATTTCCTACTTAGGTATAAAAACTACTTGTGTAAAATTCACCCTTGCGAAAATAGAGTGAGAAAAATATTACAACCCAATTCACAGTACACTGGATATATAGCATTTTTTTGTCTTATGTGTTCTCAATTTTTTCAAGTTTTTAAGATATTCACTCAAGTACTGCAACTCAGCATAACGATATCAGCCTCGTAACAACTATTTTCTGCTAAGTGTAAAGATAAAAAAGTCACCAAGCTATAAGGTTATACACACTTAAAGAGAAAAAAGGCTACAAATGTTCATCACTATTGTAAAAGGCATGGCAACTAGAAACAAAAAAAGATGGTTATATATTAACTAGAATTTGTAATAATATGCTAGACCGTTTCGTGAAGCGAAGAAAAGAGAAAGGAAGTCAAGTAAGAAAACTAAGCCGAAAAAGTCTAAACCGGCCTTCCATAACATCAGAATGAGTTGCTTTGTATCACGTCGTTTCAACCAGTTTCATCCCATCATATTACCCATGTTATTATTGTTATGGCGCATAAAAAAGGCTCCACAAAAATAAAGTCACTTTCAGCCAAACTTTTTTTTAGAGGGGGGAAACAAACGATAGTTGGTGCCTTCTTTCTATTTTGCACAACTGTATATACAATACACCATGGTCGTATATGTAGTACTAAAACATTAGAGAGAAAGAGATGTAGTAGACAAAACTATGTAATGGAAAAGGACAAGAAGGACTACTCCACTGCCACTAGTGTTTGAGTCAGTCATCAAATCCAGAAAGTCAGTAGTTATAGCTAGTCCCTACTACTATATATGCCATACATGTATGCAACTGTTACACAAACTAATACAAGGACCGGCCCTTATTTTCACTATTGGCTTATACGACTTTTTTTTCTTGACTACTCACAGAGTGCTATTACCACTACTTTTCTCCTTCAATGAGGACATCTTACAAAATGCTACACTATAACAAAAAGTGACTAGTAGCATGTATTATTACTGTGTGACAAAACGGCATAATACGACTATACTATTACTACCCTCTGCTACTAAAACTTACTGTTGCTGATACTTTACTCAAACTACTACTAAACCATAGGATGGAATGATGCTCTACGATTGCTTTCACTTTTTGCTAGGCCTCAATGGAAAACAACGTACCAAGTGTGCATGCATACATGTATATGAACAAGAGGTTGCAGAATTACCGTAAAATAGCGCAAATGTTAGCTGCAGAGATAGAGGAAGAGAGCGAAGAGGATCACTACTTTATTTCTAAAAGGAGTTTAAATTATTGCTGAGTGTCTCTGCCAGGAGAGAGAGAGAGAGAATAGAAAAAAACGAGCGAGGCTGGGAAAAAGCAAAGTTTGTGTGTGTGTGTGAGAGAGAGAGAGAGAGAAAGTGTGTGCTGTAATAGGAGCTGATCGGGTGATAGAAAGTGATGCACGGTTGCTTAACTCGCTTTTTTGGACCTGAGTTGACGACGACCGCTCATGTAAAATGAATATTGATTAAAATTTGACGGTGGGCTGGATAAGAGGTCTCACCATCATTTTGTTAGGGTTTTATATGTCATGAGATATAAAAAAGGGGAAAGTTTAGCTAATCGAAGGATATATAGGAACACTTGAGTACTATGGTGATTGTAAGCCAACTTGTGCAATTTTTTTTATAAATGCTCCTATGTGAAGACTCTTCAACTAGAATCAGTACTAGATATTTTCATTACGTTAAATAGTTCTCAACAACTTGAAAGTGGCAGTGCAGAAGCAGGGAAATGCCGTCAAAATCCTAGTGTCTACTTTTTTCCTCTTGTAGTGAATAAGACTATTACGATGGAAGGATGACATAGTTTTGTAATGAAGGAAACAGTTGAATTACCTAAACTATACAGGAGAGAGTTAGTTGCTGTTTTGACTGTGATAAATACAAATGTACACCTTTTCCAATGATTCTTTCTATGATAAAAAAGAAATTATACGGGTGGCTTTTTATGAATACTTTTATTGTACACGTACAATTTTACCAACTTGTTTGGCTCGAGCGATAGAAAAAAAATCTCATAAACATACGAAAATGTCACAAATAAAAATTGTGCTCATTCATTCATTCATTCATATATTCGTTTCAGCTATCTATGGTAATCAAAGCAAAAGAAATAAGACATCAGTCTTGCGGAAGTGTTCCCCGGCTGACAGATGCCCATTTATTTCTGTCAAATCTACCTTCCCCAAATCTTTTGTAATGAGTCCCGATGGAAAGATCTGCGAGCAAAGAAAACTTTTGTCAACTTTCTCCTTCCCTAAGTTTCGTTTTTGCTACTCTTTGCCGATTCCATGGAAAGATACTGTCCTATTTGTTTAGATGCATTATAACTTAAATTCGTACGTATGTTATATGTACAAACCTTTATATGCGTAGGTAAGCCTGCATACAAAATAAGCTACTTGAATGTTTGAATATATTCCTAAAATACAAATAGCAAAAAATAAGGTAAGTATACTTTAGAATACAAACGTATTTATATCTTTTACTCCAGTAAACAAATATCAATACTTGTCCAAATGAATTTGATATATCTTTACTACAACGTATAAACTTTTTGCCGTCCACGTATTTCCCCAATGGCTTAATTGAAATGCGAACAAAAACAAGAAGCATCATGTTAACTTTATCAGATAAAAATTTATTCATACTTAAAATATCACTTGAGAATGGTAAAGTTTGAAAATTCAGACTGGCAATGAAAATTCATCGAATTACTGTCGTTAAACAAGAATAGAGATGTCTCATGTGATAAACGTTCAAGGATTCATCATCTCTACCATTTGAGTTTTCCCCATGCTAGATCTGCATTGCAACCCGAACAGACACTAACAGCAAAGCTGAATAGAATGCTATAAAAATGTCGTTTGCGGATTGGGTGCCGCCAGTATGTCTATGTAATGATCATGTATAAAAGTAGCACTGATTTTGTTGAAGAATACACTGGATAATGGTGGGAAATGCTGGTTGTATTGATTTACGAAAAAATTGTGCAGTTCAAGGTCAACCGTGTCATTTAGGAAAAATTTAATCATAATTTTATTGTTTACTCTATGCAAATCATTTTATTATGTACTTATGGTCAATTAACGCTGTGAACAAAGTAAACGTAGGGGTTTCAATAAAAAATTGACTTAAAGTTTAGCTGGAATTCTATTCTTAGGTCCCATAACTTGTAAATACCGTTTACCTTATCTTTTTTTAGCGCCTGCGCATTTATTGGTTCTTCCGATCAGCCACTCTGGATAAGATATTTGCAAAGATGAAAGGCAAATAGCAAGGAACCAAAGACATAAAATTTTGTGTGTGAGTAAAAAGAAGACGCACTCACAATCACAGTATGCAAATGTAATCGGAGTGAAAGCCAAATACTTGGATGGAGCATTAAAGGATATTTGTAACTCAGTATATATCCATCTCTTTCTCTCTTTGTGTTTCTGTTGGAATGCTTGAGCGAGAAAACCGAATGTAATAGTAGAATATAATGTAAACACACACAAGGAAAGAAAGATAATATGTGCAGAAATAGGTATGCAGGCTCACAACTGTCTAGAATATACTAGTTCTTGTGTGTAGCATACACACACACCTACATTCAACTTTTTAATGAATATACTAGTTCTTGTGTGTAGCATACACACACACACACACACCTACATTCAACTTTTTAAGGATGATGCCCTCATGTAGAACAAAATTTTCAGGCGTTCAGTTGTTTAGCAAGAATATATGCTCAAGTAGTACTAGTAAAAGTAAAAACTAGTAAACATAAACACGCTTGCACACTCAAGTACACTCATGCATCCTATCCGAAGCTTGTTTTTTTTTGCATTCCGTTATCCAAGTAAATCCTCGTTTTCCTCTCTTCAGTCATCCATTTTCATGAGCCCTTATCTATCTTCCTGAGCAAGTCTTCGCTTTCTTATTCCAATCACACCAGCAAAGGAACGTCAACGGCTGTTTCGTATACTTGCATTCACTCAATCACCATCTTGTACTGCTGACATACTCAATTTTAAAGAAGGAGAGAGAGGTCTGATTACTATTCCATTTTTTAACCCTAAGATTCCCGTGTAAAAATCGTTGTGTCGAATTCTGCAGAATTAGACAAAATTCCTATTCAGTTTTGTTTCTACTGAGAAATTCCTGCCGAATCCAAACGATTACGACACACTATATGACCATGGTTTCAAGCGAATGAGATGTGCATAAAAAATTCTGATAAATTATGCTGAAACCAAAACGTATACATTTATCGTAAGAAGTTCGCAGTTTTAATTAATGTTAAATATAAACAACAAAGATTTTGTGTATTTATTCCAGTTCTATAATATTCGGTAATTGTACAAGTAGTTTAAGGTTATTACATGAACTATACACACAAACATATTTATAATCGTTAATTACAGAGAGATTTATGATTTTAGTTGCATCCGAAACATAAACAACTTTATGTGAACCGTTTAAGTAAGTTACAGGTATAGTCTTAATCCTTCTGACGACTGCCAGTGCATGTGTTGTAGTTTTTCCTGCCAAAATAAACGCAACACAATGGTGTAACTTCCCATCGATATTTACGATCGAATTTACATGCTTTGAAGTGTCACGTTTAAAAACGGAGTATTTTTTACCTTTCATAATTATTGAATGAAATGAATGCGCATTGTCTATATCAATTATTCCAAGCTTAGTCAGCTCTTCTTTCTCACGATCGTTAAAAACAAATGTTTTTTTTGGTCCAATAAATGTAGTATTATTAACGCATACAGCACTTAAACTATACCGTTTAAAATCGATAAGAGAATTGAAAAATTGTTGTGCTAAATCAGATTCAAACGACGTTCGTCCAAGGGAGGTTACCTGCTGTGTAATTGAGACTCGCCTAATAATCTGCATGCAAACTTGTGTGGTGCCAAAAAAGCTGGATGTCAAGATTCCATTGACATGCTCAAACTGAAAAAGTGAGTACCCCCACAATGGGCCCCAGTTTCGTACACAGTCAACCATGTGAAGCAAGAGATGCAAATTAAAAGTACATATGTCATTTCCATACAACGCAGGTGCTGTACTGCAGAATTCCTTCAGAAATACCGATGACTTTGTCAATCCATTTTCATTCACGGAAGTCGACGTTAGCGTGCATAACGCATATACAAATTTCGCAAAATGCTTAACATAAGCAGGTTTTAAAATATCCTGTAAAACGGGAATTGCCACTAACGTTCCATGTTTTCCATTCATGAGCTTTCCAATATCTCATGTCTTTAACACTTCTCGTTACTCTACTACATTCTGGGGGAACTTTGCACCGTAAGAACCTTTCATTTATTTCATCCAATTTCGTTCCAATGTAGTAGTCTTCACAGTGGTTACTGGAGTCCATCCATTTCATTGTCATAGTTCGAACCACGCCTAACAAACACGTGTGCATATAGTCAAAAACAAACCCGTTTACTATGTCAAAGTTCTTCAAAAGTAAAAACGGAGAAGCTAGTTTTAATCCAAAGCAATTCTGGTGACAGTTATTCTCTAGGTTATATCGAAGAACTTTTAAATGCTCAACAAACGTCAAGTGCGTTCGTTTCAGAAACGGTCCAAATGGAGGAGCTGACGGGCAAATGATGTGATGATACATCATCAAACCAGTTATAACGTTGGTATATATGTACATATTCTATACTTAATGCTCAACAAACGTAAAGTGCGTTCGTTTCACAAACGACCCAAATGGAAATATCCACCTCCGGTTTACTGCTTCGTCAGAATAACTATCACCTTTTGTGAGACACCAGGGGCATCCATATTCGCCGTTAAACTGTTTAATTCCTTGCAATCCGCAGCGAGCAACTGAATCAGCGGCAACAATGGGAAAGAAAACCGATGAGGTGTAAAGAATGGAATTGTGATACCATGTTATTCCAGTTTCTGTTAATTCGTTGCATTGTTGAATAAATGGCGTAAGAAATGTGTCAAACACAGGTTTAGCTGATCCGAACCATAATCCTACCAGTAACGTATTGCGGCGTCTTAACGAATAGCTCAGCTCGTTGATAGAAATAAGAATACTGCATGTGATGTCATGTGTTTTTAACTGCAACTTTTGGTACATGTCTCCATCCATGATATCGTGCATAACTCCATTTTCTCGGGTTTGCCTTGTCACAAAGGTTTTCATCAGACTTTTTCTTATCTCTGGGTTTGAAAGTACATTTTGAAACGATTTCCGCAGGTCGAATGTAATGAAGAAGTTCCCATTTTTTAAAAGGTTTTTCTTTGAAATTGATTTTAAACAGTTTCTGCATGTCGCATCCTCTTCTTCAACAACGCTCTCGCAATCCGGACAGTACATGTTTTTTGTGGCAAGCGAATAATCAGTGAAACAGGGATTTCTCCAGCAAAAACACAGACGTCGGAATGCTTACATTGGTTGGAAGATGAAAGTTGACCAAGTTAAGCAGATCTGACGTTGCTGATTTTGTCAATTTATGTCGTAACAGAAACCCATACAACAATAGCAGGCTTTCTTTTCGGGAAATTCTTGCATTTGAAAACAGAAGGTCATTCTCGGCTGTAGGTGCCTGTTATACCAAAAGAGGCCTATAATTAGAATCCAAATACCAAAATATCGCCTGTTTGATACCTAAATATCTCTGTTTACGATTTGTTTTATTGAGTTCTCTCCCACGTACTTCTTCATCTGTTGAATCGTTCAATGTTGAATCAGTATCCACATCCATCGTTGACCGTACGTGTTCCTCGACATCTATTGCTGGTAGATGGATTTCTGGGATTAAGAATGCTTCCTCTTCATGGTTTACGCAAGGGTCAGAAAAATTGTCGGGGGGACGTGGGCGGTTTGAAGGCTCGTGGTGGTCCTCACGGGTGTATAGTCGGCGTGGGCGAATCTGTGATGTCAAACAAAAAGCTGCAAATGACCGTGTTCAAAGATAATTGACAAAATATTGATACTTACGTTTCTGAACTTGGTCCTCCTAGGAATGGAAGCCGGAGTGTCATTTGAATTACTAAAATAGGATTTGTACGACTTTCTACAGTGTGGTGGCATTCTACCCAAGTATAACCTTAGTTGTAAGTTAGAAATTAACTATCTCTCTCTCTTGATTGTATAAAATTCTTTTATGTTAGTTCCATAGAGCTACTTCCGCACTAGTATATTGCTTACATCAGCTGTGGCAACATCAGATACTACTGTGGATAGCATAAAGTAGTCTCACCATAGAAATCATTTGGGACCAGACTACGCGCGAAATCAAGACACACTCTTGATGCACAGGGCATAAAAAAGGCTCACCAGAAGGAAGATTGAATGAGAATGCTTAGCTCAGTGGGCTTGAGACGTAGGCTACAATAATTCACAAAATTCTGATTGATTGCATTGAATCTAACTATTTGTGAAGTGCCGAGGAAATCATTTTTGGAATTTATCAGGTATTTATAACCAAATATAAAAGTTGAAATAA
>JAHZNG010002069.1:0-12384 GCA_027744375.1 Orchesellides sinensis | reverse complement strand
TACTGCCTTTGCAGTACACATACCTATAGATTTTACTCAGCAATTTAAACCAGTTTGCTTGCTTAAGCAACCCGATTCAAAGACAATAAACTCACAATTAAACAGAATCTTAGCAAACGCTTAGACACATCTTATACGAAATTGTTGCACTACATTATGAGAGCGAGAACTAAAAGGTGAGCTGAGACCGATGGTACTTTACTTTATAAAATTCAGTAGGCAGTAGAAAGCGTTGTTATGCGAAGACTGCCTCTTGCAGATTCTAATTCTGACGTGTGACATGCATAAATAGACAAGAACTTGATTTTGAAGCTGAAGCTAAATGACAACGAGTACACATCTCTGTAAATACTTAGCTCTTGCATAAAGTATGACATAATGTACAGGTAACAGGCATCTGAATCTGTGGCATGTGTATGCCTCCACCACATCGTGCGTATGCATTATACTTTTGAAATTTCAATTTGAAAGGTCATTGATTTTTCAATTACATAAGAAAAACACGAACAGGCAGGTTACGTGGTCTTAGTACTGTTGACTGTACATTTGATTTTTTAATCGGACCATTATTACTCTTTTCGATTATAAGAGGTGATGTTCAAGATATACTATGTAAATGAATTTTTACAAGATTCGTTTCTTCAACTAATTCTCCCATTCTCAGAAATAGGCAAGCGCCCCACTATTTTCCCTTTTTTAAGTCAACTTTCTTAGTTTTTGGCCACCAAACTTTAGAAAAGATAAATGATAAACAAAGCGAATGAAGTACTGCGTATTGATTTCGAAACAGTATTGAGCACACGCAATGCAAACATTATAGTGTCTCATAATCATATCTGTTCCAAATGATCCTCTTCATATTAGCAGCGCAATACTCATGCTCTCTTTATAGGATTTGTATTTTAGTTGTTGTTGTTGTTGTTGTTATCAAAATGATTTGAAGCCCTATGTTGTTCCCAAATAGATATTTTTGAACTTTCAAACAACATAATATTATATTTCATCATTTATCATACATTGCTATTATTGTTTGTTTATCTAATGTTTACTTGAAAGGTTTGTCCATTTAAAATAGACATACATAGGCAAAGCTCTTTCACACCGTGCCCTTTCATTTCCCCAAACCTATTTGTGTACGCACTACGCACACCACTACCTGCAACCCTTGCAGAAAGATCGTATACAGGTACCGTTGGATATTCTTATGCAAAAGGAAAATCGTAAGGCTACTTTTATTTACCTATGCTCGCAAAGGTATTGTACATCGTACATCTTAACTCCAATAACAGAATTGGGGCTGCAGTCCAGTTATTATTTTTTAGAAGGATATGAGTAAAAATTAAATTTTTATAAATACAATTTTCAAAAATAGAAATAAGCAAAGAAAGGATCTGGATCTGAGCTTCTTAATTGGCTGCAACTTTACATATGTAAATATGTAATACATGTTTCTGGAGCGTCTTCGTGCTTGGCTCCTCCCCTTCATTCCATGAGGATATCTTTGAAGAATCTGGAGTTAAGGATAAGTTGTGTTGTTAATATCAGCCATTTTTAGACAATTAATGCAGCCGAGTAACTAAATCATTTTTAATATCCAATTGTTGCGCGTCATACCTCTCAAAAAACTACATATTTCTTTGGCTATCAATCAATGTATGGGAGTTCTGCCAGCTAAACATAATATGATATACTAAGCAACGACGGCGTATTTAATACTTTCACAGTAACGGACAATTTGATAGATTAATGGCAAATTAGTCGGCAAAGATCAACTGAAAATTAAATCAGGTGTCACTGCTTAGTCAGCTAACAATGAATGATAAAAATAGCATCATTAAAGGCTTCCTTCTAAATGCAATTTTGCCCTCTAGACTCTCAAGTTTTTAACTTGTACGTATGCATACATCAAATCCATAACATGATGGTTTGGCAATAAAATTTAAAGTTTTAAATACAGACATGTATTGGAATTAATTACTATTTTACACCAAGAGTACGTGTTTTACATATTAAA
Source organism: Orchesellides sinensis (assembly GCA_027744375.1). Taxonomy (NCBI): domain Eukaryota; kingdom Metazoa; phylum Arthropoda; class Collembola; order Entomobryomorpha; family Orchesellidae; genus Orchesellides; species Orchesellides sinensis. The sequence continues at coordinate 10,370 of JAHZNG010002069.1, read as the reverse complement.
TTTACAAGGAGCAATAATACTTTATTTTAAGACAACATAAAAAATTCTTGGCTCGTTTAATGCTTAACTATACTCTTATATTCAACAAACACTTCAGATTTGAGCCAGTTCAGTCAGATGCATTCTTCCAGCACATTTTATTATACATATCATACATACTCATACCTACCCAACTTAGTCTGAATCATACATTGACGATTTCCCAATCAAAATATACGTACATTATAAACAAAAAATTCAAATATATCAACACATTTGACCTTAAAAATTCATCCTGTTATAATTCTACACAATCTGTTTGTTAGCTGTAAATACAAAAAGTCATCTCACACTCTAACAATATCTTTGTTACTATTTCCGTTATCTGCTAAAATACCCTCTTCATCGCTTGTCACCGCATGTTGTTGGATGTCTTCAGGAGCTACGAGATTTTCTGTTGACTGCGATTGAACTCTTGGCAAAATCTCTTCTCGATTCCAAGGCTGTTCATCAGACGAGGAGAAGAATATGTAGACAATGGTATCAAGAAAGTACACAGCAGCAGCTATGTAGAAGACAATTTGCCACCTTCCAAGAGTTGACTGCAACAACATCAAAACAAAAATTATCTATTGCATTTATCTCATCAAAATAATTTTTTAGCATCTACCTAATTGCATAATATGTAGACGAGTACATAGAATGTTTAAATATAATGTATATCCGTACATTTCCATTGATGAGTAATCCGGCGACATATGGAGCTAAAAAACCTGAGATATTAGCGACCGTGTTTGTTATGCCCATCAATATTCCAGCGTGATTCGCCGCAATATCAACATGATTGACCTGTATATAGGGTTAATAAGAGATTAAGATTGCATCCGTCACATTACACTATCAGAAATATGTACATGTTTTTTTATAAAATCACGCTCATAATTTCTACTGGTGCCATAGCCTTAAATTGCTACATGAAAAGTTCAAGGTTCTCTCATGTACCACAAAGATTGTATGCGGTTGAGTTGTAAAATAATATTCTTATCGATAATATTAAATTATTACAAATTCAAGTAGGTAGGTATCTTTTTCAACTTACACCAAATCCAGCAAACGCAGCTCCATTCAGACCCACAGCCAAGGTTAGGAGAAATATGGTTAGGGTTGTATCACAACCGGAATACGACGCGCCTATTAATGCCAATGCAGCTCCAGCATGTGCTGAGACAAAAAACAAGAAATGTGAAATTTAATTTTTAAAATGATATGATTGCTTTTATGATTTTAGGTAGTGAAAAACATTACGTGAGAACGTGAAACTCATTAAGTATACCTATAATTTGACATATTTTGCGAACACTTGCGGTTGTCAGCCAATTTTTCTTTATGAAAACTTCTGCTGACATCGGGATTACGAAGGCAGTTATCCACATGACTCCATACGGTAAAGCGCTCATCCAGCTATTCTATAATGTTTATGAATATTATGTTTACCATTTATTTTACTTTTAATGATTGATTATTTGACTTCCTCGTACATATGAAAAGTTGTAAAAGCGTAAACAAATACCTGCTTAATATCAAAATTTAAAACTGTCTTCATGTAAGTGGGCAGTTCAGTAAGCAGTGTGTACAGTCCCCATGTATGTTCCAGTATGAGCAACAACAATGACCCATAGTGGAAGGGATGTCAGAATTTTTTTCCATGGAGTAGCCAGCTTTTTCTATAGTGTTTTAGAATGAATGAATGAATATCAAAAACAAGAATATTAAAATTCATATTATGATTATATCTCTCTAATGTAATAAAGTCATTTAAAGTATATTTGTTTATATCACCCTAAGTCCTTTTACTAACCTTGGACACTTGACTTCCAATGCTGCTTTGAATGTAATATAATTCTTCGCCAGAAATTCTAGGATGTGAAGCAGGCGTATCGTAAACAAGGAAGCACCATAAAACAAACCAAAGTACTGGAGAGACCCCCAATCACATAAAACACACCAGGCCATCCTCCAAACAATCCAGCGTTGATAATGTATCCTGATATTATTAGAGTTGCTGCTGTCCCAAACGAAGTACCTGCAAAATATCGGGTATAAAAATGATAAAAACCCTGAATGCCTAGATATTTCCTTATAACGAGACATTTCATAATTGTTTATGGCTGTGTTTACCAGAATACGTTACTCCGGCCATGAATCCTCGCTCATGTGGCGGTGCCCAACATCCCAATAAATTGTGCATTGCCGGAGTACACAAACCCTAAAAATGACGATTTGGGATTTATGTACATTTGTAGTATGTTAAAAGCATGTTATATGTACTTAAAACTGAAAATATTAAGAAACAACGGTCTCACCTCTCCAAGACCTTGTATTATCCTAGCTAAGATTAAGTAAAGACACATGTGTTCGAGCAGCAATTGGAGTAAGAAGTGCAAACACCGCAGTTATAAATATTCCAAGTCCTAAAGGCCATTTCCCCCCATACTTTTGTGATATTATACCCCCTGGAAGTTGTGTGACCATATATCCGTAAAAGAACGAACCAAGAATTATGCCTTGCTCTACTTCGTTCCAATCGAATTCGCCGGAATTTTCCCCATATTGATAAGCCTGGGAATGTACTGAAGGGTTTGACATTGGACAAGCGTGTCCAGATGAGTTACCAAAGGCAGTGTAATTGTCAGCAGGAAGCTCGGTGATGGTTAAATGCGGAGTTGGAGGGATCGGAATCGGAGAAGGCGTGGAATTGTGCTTTACCATTGCTACAATGGCCAATGATAAATTGACTCGCATAGCGTAAGACATCGCAAATCCCCAGAACCCCATGGCTATCACAGTATGCCTCGCTCCCCATCCTAAAACATCCAATACAGATACAGATCAGTTGTGACTTTAAATTTTTTAAAAACTACTACAATAGTATAGAATTAAGAATGTTTACCTGCAGGTTTCCGATCAGTAGGACTGGGTTTTAGCGAGTCTTCCGGAATCATGTTTTTAAATTTATTCTTTAAACAACTGGAATCTACGACACTAACGAGGATACTTTTCAGCTCCTGCAATCGTCGTGTATCTTGATTAGGGTAAGAAGGCTAACATGGACTTGATACAAATCAACAAGCCTCGGAATGCTAAACGACTGACTGACTGACGGAGGAATGTACATGGCTCTTAAATAAACTTGATAAGATTATTGGGTGACAGCCATCTTTGTAATTCTTATACACGCAAGGATGCGGTAAGACATTTTGCATTATGCACAGGATTCTTGAGCATTTAAAAATTCTTTTCCTTTACACAGATCGTGCATTTTTAGGTGCGTATAACTGACCAACTGGAATCTGCATGGACTTATGTTGAACTTATGTTCAGTAGACTTGTCTAATTAGAGTATGTACTACAATTACTACTACTTTAATCTGGTTATTTCAATTTAAAAGTCTCCTATGTCCTTCAGAGGATTCTTTGTATGTACATATTTAACATAGCTGATGGCCGGTTTGATTGCGGTCGTTGCTTTAATTGCTATCATGTTGACACATCTTCAATGATCTCATTAAAGATACATATCCCTAAATGTAATGAAATTTGAATCAATGAAAACAAAGCCTCGTCTCAAGAACTTCTTACATATTATCTCAAATTTTAACCATGATCTGATTTCTTTACAAGTAAATTAAAGGGTTTTCTTTAGGTATGTAAGTCTTTCTACATTTGTGTAAGAAATGTTTGATTTTTTTGTATGATTTACAAATGTGAGTGTCATACAACAATGTATTTATTGGAAATGGATAGATATTATTCCTTTATTTATTTATTTTTAACGAAGATGATTCTAACATGGGTTTATTGATATTTGTGTCATTTTGTGTGCAATATATACATATGTACTAATGTTTAAAAAGTAGGTATGGTGCATTATTTGACAAATATTTGTTTACAATTCATGTTTTATGGATATGTCCATTTTTATCTAACCTTATATGATTCGTTCAAAATATGACAAGATATTTTTCGAATTCGGAAATAAATGGGAACAACATTTTAAAAACTAAATTGTAGATAATTTTGTCTAAAATCATTAATAAAACATTGAACCTGNAAAACTAAATTGTAGATAATTTTGTCTAAAATCATTAATAAAACATTGAACCTGTATTGAGTCGTTGAAATGGGAAATTTGTGGATGGATCTTACCATCCATAATAAGGAAATGCGTAGTTGTGTCTTATCAGCAATAATGCATTGCATTGATATAGCCTATAGCTCACATGGACAATCTGGCCATATATACTGATAAATAATAAAAAAGTGTGAGCACTCCTAGAATCTCAGAGATGCTGTTTGACCTTTAGAGTACACCTCTTGATCACACTAAAATACATAAAATACGCTTCATCTTAGGCATGCCCTTTCATTTCCAGCGGTCTACTCTGCTATGTTCTTATCTCCTCAAAATAGTGCAAAGTTCAATGTAATTGTAGGAAACCCATTTCCATACGTCAGACGTTTCATCAGATTCCAAAATCAGAAAAACGAGATGAAAAAGCTTGTATTTCAAATATGAGATTAGATATGGTTACTTTCCAGCTTTTTGTTGATCAATCTAGTCTAATGCTCAAATTGTTAAACCTTAATACATTGTTTTATGAATGTATAAAGATGTCAATGGATGGGTGTGGAAAGAGAAGTATGAAATGAAAAGCTTTACCAAAATGGTAATTTGTGTTCTGAATTTCATAAAATTCAGCAAGGTATGACTGACATTATATTTTGGGCCCAGAAAAAATGTTTATCGTATGCAATTTGAAGACGCCTGGCTAGCTAAAATGTGACTTACTTTGAGAATAAATTTTACCATGTGTGGTGTTTCAATTTTTACTTTGCAGTGTCTCTTGTCACTCGTATGTCCTTGATGATGGTTTCATTAAACTAGGTTACTTACATTTTCAGTATCCTTCGATTTTATTATTGTAACTAATTTTATTTGACGTAAATTATTATTACCATCTACTGTATATAGATGTATAAATAATTATTAATAATTATGTCTGATTACAACACGCAGTACGCAGTTTTCGTCTGTCTGTAAAAAATAAACCTTGAAAGAATTTTTTAAACCCAATACTAATACTTATGTTTATTTACTTACAGATAAGATTTAGAGTCGGAGATTCAGATTGTTTAAGAAGCATAAGTAAACTATAAGTTTGTATGGACCATATATTTTCATGATTATGGATCATTTACACGTTTTATAAGAAAAACTGTCTTCCGCGCAGATTCTAACATACAGGATTCATAAAATGTATGCAGCAATAAAGAACACTAATATCGAGAAGCAATTCCAATTCCCGATTTAAAATGGCTTAATCCAAATAACATACGTACTTAGTACGAGTATATGCGATACAATGGCCAAGCAAACCTTGCTGTCCACCCACCCCACCCCGCACAGCACACGCATCAGTACCTTTGAGGAGAACTCGATCAATACTTCATCCATGGTGACGCTTTGTTGTGGCTTTTGATATTCTTTATTTATGTATTTATAAACATGGCGATACTTGGAACTGGAACACTTGACAAGTTACGTGTTAAGTCCACAACACCAAGAACACAATAAAATCGTAGCCATTTCACCGTACTAAGTTTTTGCATGTACGTTGAACAGCAATATCTTGAGATACTATTTTAAGAGTTTTCACCTTTTGCAACACTGCTTACAATAAACTTGGTTCGAATTTTGGTAGAAAGACAAGTGTTGCTATTTACAATTAACATTTAAATGAAGTTAAAGTTTACTTTAGATCAAAAACCGCGACATTCAGATGTAGCGACTGGAGTTTCTTGGAGTAGTTCCGACACAATCTACTCCGCTGGGTAAGAATATTCCTTAATATACCTAAATGAAAGTCATAGTTAAGGTTTAAGTCATACTACCTGACAAGATCATGTTTTGGAATACATGTTCTATGTTTTGGAATCTCTATGTATCTAAAATGTTTCTTTGCAGAGATGATCATCAGATTTTTGCATGGAATCTAGGGAAAAATGAGACGGTTCGTGTAACGGAATTGGGTCAAGAAGTGTTTCCAACAAGCATATCATGGCCACCGAAAGCAAACGCAGGACCATCTACAACTGGTCGCAAAGGAGGTGACCTACTCCTTATCACAGCCGCCGACGGCTATTTTCACCTGCTAGGGCGAGGAGGTCGAATAGAAAAGTCTGTGCAGGGGCATAAAGGTTAACACATAAATCAAAGCCCTGAATGTGAATACACATTCTTCAATATTTCACAAGATTCATTTGTCATTTTATTGGCTTCAATTTCTTTACTATAGGAGCAATTTTAAGTGGATGTTGGAGTTCTGATGGTTCTGAAATTGTAACCGCTGGAGAAGATGGATGCGTCAAGGTATGGTCACGAATTGGAATGCTTAGAACTACATTGAATCAATGTCCGGAGCCTGTGTACGCTGCTGTGTGGTCCCCTGATGGACAAGCCGTTGTACACACTGCTGGTCAGTCTTTAGTAATAAAGCCTACACAGTCGGGTCAAAGGAAGCAGCAAGTGACAAGGTGGAAAGCCCACGAGGGTGTGATTTTGTGCCTTGCAAGTAGTTCCACCTCTGGCTTGATTGTTTCCGGGGGAGAGGACTGTCGTTATAAGGTATGGGATCTTACAGGGAAGTCTATTTACTCCAGTAGTGTGCATATACATCCAATCACTTCAATTAGCTGGGCGCCTGCTGGAGATTTGTTTGCTGTGGGAAGTTTTAACACAATCAGACTTTGTGATCGTTATGGCGTGAGTTTATCTTTAAATACTAGTTAGTATTGGTACATAACACAGGCTATCATTTTAAATAGCTTCGATTCGCGTGTTTTCTGCGTTACATATAGTGGTCCCATTTTCTTGACAAGCCAAAGGTAGGAAGCGTATACAATATAAGTTGGAGTGCGGATGGGACACAGTTTGCAGGGGCTGGAGCTACAGGGCATGTATTCTTGGCAAGTGTAATTGAAAGAAAAGTAGCTTGGACGACGTATGAAGCCACACTAGCATCAAGAAGAACTGTAACAGTGGCGGAGTTCACTAATAATACGGAAGATCGACTAGATTTTAGAGATCGTGTTGTCAAAGTAAGCTTTTGCATATGTAAATATGCGACCTTTAATGCTATAGTTTTTATATTTTCCTTTAGATTAACTATTAAATACAATTATGAACTATTTAGATGGCCTTTGATTACGGGTATTTGGTGTGCATAACAGTTACCCAATTGTACCTGTACAATGTAAGTAATGTTAACACGCCCACTATATGCGAGCTCCGGGAGAACAATGCAGTTAGCTTAATCCTCCAATCTCCAAAGTAAGTTAAGCACCCATGAAAGATATGAAATAGACTATGTACTGACTACAGACTATGATGTATATTATATTTTTTTAAACAATCAAAATCCCTTTGCCTAGTCACTTTGCATTATGTGGTGGAGTTACGGTCTCTGTATGGGGATATGATGGCCGCCCAGTGTCCAACATTAGATGGCCCGGTATGAAGTTGGAGTTCTTAAGCCGTGACGCTGCAACAATGTCTGGAGAAAGCATAGCGTTTATAGACCAAACGGATGGGCGAATCATAAGAATGTTTGATCCGGGTATGGGCAAGCAAGAGCAAGAAATAAAGGTGAAGCAAGCAGCCAAAATAATTTCTTTGTCCCGGGAAGAGTACCCAGGGTCAACAGACAGGACTCTGGCGATTCTGGACAAGAACAATGATCTCTCCATAATGGTTGTAAAAAAATATGGGTCTCCAAGTGAAAGAAAATTACTAGCTACAATGATATCCACAATAATGTGGCATCGTGAAGCACCTATGTTGGCATGCATCAGGGATGGAATGCTGAGGATTTACTACTATCCTCAGATTCTCTATATTGATACAACGTTGCTGGATTTCACTTGGGAGGATAGAGAAACAATGTCGTAAGCTTCTTGCTAAAAATTGAACAATGCTTTCACCTTCTACATATTGTCATGAAATAATGGTTTACAATGTACCGAATCTCTAATTTTAGGGATTTGGGTAGAGCTCCGGAAATATTGACATTTGACTCAAATAGAATATCTATTCGCAAAGCGGATGGGGTTTTGGTAGTTGGTACTGGTTCCCCTTTTATTTCTCACATACATCGTCATGCAAATATTGGAAAGTTCATTGAGGCGAAAAGGATATGTAATTACGTGAACGTAGGCTTAAAAACGAGAAAATTTACAGTTTTTATCGTTTGGTTTATGATTAAAATATGTTAATCAAAAGAAATTTTATCTTTCGCTGCGTAGAACAAATTTGCTTGGGGAGTCACGGCCGGTCTAGCTGCATTAAAACAAGATCTCTCGATCGCAGAAAAGTGCTATTCAGAACTTGGACTATATGACAAAGTACTTTTTATCCAGGATATCAAGGTACTCTTTTAAATTTCGTTTTAATCTCTGACTAATTCAGCTACACTTGTAAATACAAACTATGTGTGATTCCATACAGGCAAACAGTCAAGATGAACCAACACGAAGAGCCTTGTTGTCAATACTATCGGGTAACATGCACGACGCCGAGAACGCACTGCTGCAGAACAATAGATTTCAACATGCTATAGAGCTTAGTATGACATGCTGCAACTGGGAACGGTAATTGTATTTAACTGTAATCTGAGTAAAAGTTGAGGAGAGAATCGCAAATGTTCATACATATTTTAAATGTCTATACAGAGCCCTAGAGTTAGCAATTAAGCACAATATTCTGGTTGAAGTGGTTCTGAAAGCCAGAAAAGAGTACCTGGCAGATTTGAAAAATCAACCTGAGACGATACAGCTTTTTATTGAAACCGAAAAGAAATTTGGTTCAGTAGTTAAGAAGAAGACAAAAGTGATCACAAAAAAGCGGGATAAGAGTGCTCCTTCTATGTCTGTCGATATGGAGGATGTGCAGGCATCAGGCGACTTCTCCTTACAACAAAATCCAAAGTCTATAACAATCAGTGAGAAACCTGAGAAGGATTCTAGCTCACTGAATGGAATTAATGAAGAAATTGGCGAAGCTGAGAAGGTTGCGCAAGACAGCTCTTTAACTTTTCATAATCTACCAAATAAAGGGAATGACTCTGGCAAACCAATTGTGCCTGATGTTGAAAAGGAACTTGATGTTGACGACTTTTATTAAAATATATTAAAATAAACAGAACTTTAGATAATTATCTTCAACTTCATTACGGTTACTTATACACAAACTAGCACAGAATTCACAAGTTTGATGAATTTCAAATTACAAGAAAATCTTATTTTACGTTACACAAGATTAAGATTACTGATTAAGAATATCAAGGAGCCTTACAAATGCATCGAAAATAGCATTCTTCGCGCTACGTCATTTACCTTAAATCGTACAAACATTCGCAATTAGTATCCATAATTGTTCCTAACTCTGATGCAATCGTTTTCAGTCAGCACTCTCACCATAAACTATTTGATGTACTTTTCCATGAATTTGCGATGAAAGTCTGAGCGAAGACAATCGTTGATAAATCCTTTCTTTGCAGACTTGTCGTCAGCTCGGGCGCAGTTTTTGAAAACAACATCTTCATCCCACCGTCTTTTCACCTAAATCAACAGATTGTTTTAATACAAAACCATTAAATATACATGGTTAATATTTTTATCATTTATGTTTTCATAATAAATCCCATCTCATACGAATATATGAGCTTCCATTCCATTATTACAAATTGTTTACCTTTAAATCTCCCTTACTAGCCGTTCGTCAATTTTAGACTTCTTAGCTGGAGGTTGTTGTATTGCTCCTGCAGATCGATTGTCACTGGAGCTTGCTGACGACGTCTCTGGAACCACGCGTCCTCTAGATGCTTCCTAAAAACACAATTTAATCATGCAATCAGTATTTACCTTCTAATGTATATGCGAGTCACACAAGCAATGTCTAAATCTGCATACCTTTTCCTTATCACGACGTGACTGACGTTCACGATCCTCCAATTCCCTTCGGTAGTCCTTGCTCTTATGCTCATCAGTAGTTCCTTGGCCAGGCTCTCTACAACCACAAAAAATACATAACTCCCATTAAAACCTCAGTTACACATTCCAAGAATCCCATTAGTTAATCCCACTTAAACCTTACCGATATTTCAATTTAGTGTGTGATGGTAAATCCCTTGACGAATATTGTCTAGAAATAGCACTCAAATCCTTTTCTCCTCTGCCACCCCCACCCTTGGCAGGGTCAAAGGTGGGCCTTGCTGCAGTTGTCATTTTTCCCTCCTACAAAATACTATATTCCAGGTAAGCCGCTTTTAATTTAC
>JAHZNG010002068.1:0-13458 GCA_027744375.1 Orchesellides sinensis | reverse complement strand
TAATAATAGATAAATATTTTATTTTATTTTAAAGCATTTAACCAATTTAAATCGCAAGTTATCCAGAATAATTAACTTACCAAGTCATTAGCATCGTAACCGAAAGGATTTTCAATTTCCCATCCAATCCCAAGAATTCCAAGTAGCGCAAATGAAGCCAAACCTACGGCTGGAATAGTATACCAATTTAACACGCCAATTAACTGATAGGGCAAGGCCAGTAGGTAAATCCATGTTGCATGATGAAGATGCACGCTGTATGCGAGTGGAATCGGTGTCCTCAAAATTCTTTCAAATCCTCCTAAACACTCCACTAGAGTGTTGAGAGCTGTAAAAATTTATAAAGAAATAATTATTCAAATCAGAAAATATCAAAGGTTAAAAAAAAACTTTAAAGGTTGCTCACCATTATTCAGAACTGGTATCATTGACCCATCAACAAGTTTATTTTCTATTATATGATTGATATATGAAGCAATATAGTAACTTAGTTCAATCGGAATGTTTGTAGGAACTGCTTCTTCATATGCCCTGTGGTTGGAAGTTTTTACTTGTTTTTTCTTGGAAATGCTGGTCCTTGAAGATGTGGAGTTAAGTCTAATCCTATAATTTACATTTCCCTTACTGCCAAAACCAGACCGTTTTGATTTCATTGACACATTATCATCCTGGGCATCCAGAGGTGCGTTGGAACTTGGTGTGTAGAATTTAGGAAGGTGGTTGGTGAGCTCGCAAATATCCTCTTTTTCATAACTATACTTTTCCCGAAGATAGTTTTTAGTTGCGTAGGCAAATGCTACGAGAAGATTGATGGCAGAAATTTTTTCAAGGACTTCTTCCGACGTTTTCCCTTTAACCATAACCCAAATGGTTCTTGTTAGTGTTCTTATTGAAAATGTCATTTGAGACCAAAGTTTCCGTCCCTCCCAATATCTATTTTAAAAAACAATAGAAAAAATCTTTTTAATCCCGTCTGTACATAATAATTAACCAAGTTAATCACGTTTTAAGATTATTTACCTGTCATACGCCGTATTAGTCCTAAATACAAGGAGCAACCCGGTGACAACGCCAAGGACTGGAATTAGGGTCTGAGGAAATTGAATATTTATACCGTCCACGTAGTTATGAACGTATACTAATCCAGCTGTGTACAACAGTATTAAAAGAATCTGCCACCAAATTGTCAATATCACTGTTCCTTTTAATTTGAACATTAGAGGTATCTCTATTTCTTCCATTTTGAACATCATAAGGAGTAAAGTCACACAGCAGGATAACTTTATTCCACAATTTATTTGTTTTGTACTGTATTTCAGTATCCGGTTGTAGATAAGTTAACAAAACTATCCGCACATAAGTTACGCATCAAAACTTTACGGGTACAAAATCAAGGCACAATCTACTCGCTTTCAATAGTGTTATGAACGTATACTAATCCAGCTGTGTACAACAGTATTAAAAGAATCTGCCACCAAATTGTCAATATCACTGTTCCTTTTAATTTGAACATAAGAGGTATCTCTATTTCTTCCATTTTGAACATCGTAAGGAGTAAAGTCACACAGGAGGATTACTTTATTCCACAATTTATTTGTTTTGTACTATATTTCAGTATCCGGTTGCAGATAAGTTAACATATCACCGCACATAAGTTACGCATCAAAACTTTACGGGTACAAAATCAAGGCACAATCTACTCGCTTTCAATAGTGTATGCTGAAGTAATATAAGAATCTGTAAATAAAACGAAATTTTGAATAAATTATGCGTTTTCAAAATCATAACTATAATAGCCTATGTCTTATGCCAGTTTTATTGATGCAAAGATAGAATAATTGTGTAAAAATTGTTTAATCATCCTTGCATTTAAATAATAAATGGATTTATGTTAAATGACGATAATTTTGGTTTTCGTAATTAATGAAATATTCATAATAGAATAATTGACTTTGAATGTTATGCGTCGTGGGAAAAGAGTTAAATAAGATGACTGACATCATATGTTGACGTTTCAATAAGTTCAAGCTTAGAACGCAACAATAGGGTGCATAATGCATATAAATAATTTAGTAACACTGATTGTCACGTTACTGGAATCGGTGAATTAAATTGCCCAATTAAGCATATTCCTTTTCTCCTGATATCGACTAAGTTTACGCTGTTGTCGTATGCCATAGTGGCATTATCAAGATTTAACAAAATCCCAGTAACCAGATGATACGGGATGATATTATCCATTAGAATGGGAGACATTGTAATAATAACTTTACAATTTATCGGATAACTTTCTTGAATATTCTTATAAGTTTAAGATGCACTAATTCCCACGGTTTGTCGTTATATACTTTGTACCTCTCAAGTTAAAAGGGTCAACTAAAAAAATACCGCTTACCTCGGAGCATTCTCTTAACACCTTATCTTAAGTTTCCCTTAATAACTTAACACATTCACTCTCAACAACACCGCAACTTAGTCTGTGCAAACTTTTTTTTATAAAGATATAAGTCTTTGCACAATTACTGCCTGGTGAAGGTATAATATTGTTGGTTCTTTAACGCTAACCTTGAAAGTGTGGCATGTAGAGCCAACATAGTAAAATGACGCGTGGTATATAGAAGATGGACTATGGTCTTTATGTATTTGCTTTGAATATGCATGCATCTGATCATTGTTCTCTTATTATATTCACACTGTTTACCAGATTCCATAAAACGGGCAAAAAACATGTTTTTCGATATAGAGAGAAGTTACCACACACAAAATATTAATTTTACATGGATTAAACTAGATGTATCACTGGAGGACACCTTGGATCCACCGAGAGTTTCTAGTTTTTAAGCTTTAACTCGTACGCAAAACTATTTTATGAGATTTTTGCATCTAGACAGGGAAGCTAACAGTGGGAGCCATAGCTGGATAAAATATTTGAGAATGTGATTTCGTCCATCTAGTTTTTTCTCCCCAAAATCACGCATCTCATTATCAAACTTACACCTTCAAATCGATAAATTCTTGTTCTTGGCAAACAGGTTGGGGAAAATCCTACTTGTTTACAATAATTGTAAGCGGCATATCAAATTTTTACGTCAAAACCTTCTATTTTTGCAAGTCCTTACATGCAAAGCTCAAATATTGAATAATGATATACTAATTATACCCTGACAGCCATAAAGTGAATAATTTTAAATCTTATTAGGTCCATCTCTGGCATGACAAGGTTTTTTAATAGTATAAACCGAAATTGAAAAAAACCAGGAGGTGCACGATGGTGTTCAACATTGATTAAAACAAAAAAGCAGTATTTCTGGAATTGGAAATCCAGTTCCAGGAAAGAATTTTTATTGCTCTTTTTTGTATTCCTCTTCGCCCTAAGGAAATATATTGTCCGTGGCCATTAATGTCAGGTTGGTTATTGTGATTTTGCGATGGGAAAAGGTTTTGTTTATGAGGGTCACCCCTACACGTGTAAGAGAAATGGTGCGCATGGACAAATAATGTATAAAAAATTTAAAGCCATCAAAACCAGCCAATATTATAAAAAGACTGGACTTGACTTGCTGGAATTAAGCAGTTTGTGAATTTGGCTACACAAATCATAAAGCTGTCTTAATGAAGGTAAAGATAAAAAGTAAAGTAAATTTTAGTTACTTTACGTAAAACACACTAGTACGTATGAGACGGTGAAAATTTTTTATGACCAGACTCATCGATCACTCCAACAGTTAGTATAATGTGCACATCTTCACTGGATTCATTTCTGTAGACGAGGTGTCTAGACATGAAAAAATCACCACGGTCATTATCATATTATGAATAATATGTTATGCTGTGTCTGCCCACAATGGCAGATTACAAAGATCTTATGGAGCAATTATGACGCTTTGAGAAGGTGAGGTATATCATCTTCCAAATAAAGCGATGGAAATTCTTAAGATTTTTAGTAATTTAAGACTTAAGAGAGAATATTATTTATTAGAATGCGAGTGTCGGCATGTTGCATAATTTGTTTAGCTATGGATGCATGTACGTAAAAGATGACATGTAAGAAAATGTATTAATGATCGAAATGTGTTTTGACTTTGACGTCACTGAATTAAGGAAACTGAATGAAAGATATATTTATACTTGTAAACAGATGGGTGTATTTGCAGAAACAATTTATATTAGCTTCCTGAACTTATGGTTGAGATTTAACCAGTAAATTTGTGAAATATCTTTGGTGATTCTCTCTCACGTTGTATGTGAATCATTTTGAATTTATGGTTCTTCGAAATTAAATTGTGTTTTTGAAGAAACACAACTAACGTGCATTGAGAATAAAATGTATTACGTTTTTCCATGATATGATGAAACAGTAACGATTATTTTTGATATTTCAATTGATTATAACTTTTTATAGCATTTAGATGTCGTTTCTGCCAAAATGGTTGGTGAAAAATTATTAACTCTCGAAGAAATTTAACCAGTTACTTGAAAAATTCTAAAAATTTGTAACAATTAGTTTTTACGATTTCACTTTAGTCACACTTTCATTTTATAAATTAAGCGAATGGTGGGATTTATAATTGGATACAGATTAGAAACACCTTTTTATTAATAACAATGGCTAAAAATGAAACAGTAACAAGCATTTCTTTTAGAAACCTTTCTCTTCATTTTCTTTTTGCCCACTTTCCAACTTTCATTTATGAGAACAATTCGTTTGCCTTGGGTATAAAATAATTTGAAGTTTACTTGGTGCGTTCACGCACAGTTTTTAACTCAATAAAGTTCAAGGAAACAGGTCAGTTCACGTAAGAAGACGCCATGTATCAGGTTATTCGTAATATTCGCTATGGTCTTCCTCTTTCAGAGCAGCCAATTTGTACACTCGGTACCTATGATAATTTTACTTCTAAAATTGTTAACTCTCGATTATTAAAAACATTCTTTTGTATGCCTAATTTTTATAATATTATTTATTTCTGCAGAGGTCAATCCGATCCCGTAGTTCTGTTCAACATTTTGAGCCAGAGGATTCACCTAAGTCAATGCAAGGAACAGACTCACTCTTTACGGAGAACGATGGAATGCTGCAAGAACGCCGTAAGCGCGAGATTGACCCTGCCATTGAGTCCCAGGACGTGAATGAGCGAACTGAGAGAAAAATCGTCAAGCAAAATCCTGGGGAACCACCCAAGTCTAGTGTAAGAATCAATTATACTAGAATTTAAAAAATCAATTTAGTTCAACCCGATTGAACAAGACGCAAATTATTTCAACTCGAATTGAATTATTTCTATTGATACTTAAGATACTAATGCAACAAAACATATTTTTTTAGAAACAACTAAACCAAGGTTACTTTGACGCTAAGAAGAACGCAGGCAGGTAAAATCCTACGGGACAGAAATAACGGTATCGCAAATGGATTAAGATGCAAATGGAAATGCAGAATAAAATTCTTTAAAAATCCCGAAAACAGTAATTGATAATACAATTAAAAAAGGCTGGTCGAATAAAATTATTTACTCCAAATTTTTGATGTGTCTGTTTTTTAAAAGTAAAACTTCATTTTGCATATGCATTTTTCTTGTACCTTGTACGGCGTGCCATACATTACTAACAGCTTTACCTTTGTGTTCCGAAACGGTAGAGACATAAGCATTGGCGCGAGAGACAGTTTTACCGAGGTTATGGACTATAATAAAATAAGCATTTTAGGCCATATGACAGTAAAAGATAGTTTTTGAGCAGTTAAGCTAAAGTGTTTTTTTACAATTTATATACCAAAATGGCATATTATGTTATGATGCAATAATGTATTATAGTAATCAGCTTGTATCTCGCGTTTAAGCTTTTAGGTTTACATGTGAGACGGGGAGATGTGAGAATTCGTGCGAAACACAGTTTGAACAAGAAACATAATAAACAAAAACCAGTCACTTTTCCATTTCCTATCATTCAGAAAGGAGCTCTTTTAAGTAGATTAATTGGATTTTTGGAGCTAACGAGACGGCTAATTAAAAAAAAATTTATCTGATTAAATTCTGAGCATAGTTTGATTAATGATTACATTGATTGACTTGCATTATAATTATATAATTTAAAGCATTTCCAGTTGGTTGGTGGTGAGAATTTTGACTGAGCAAATGGAGGAGGCAGCTGAAGAGCTAATCAGCTGTTGCATCATCTGTTTGCAAAATATTGCCGAGTTAAAACCAAGCATTGATGATGGCAATGAAGGTGGTGACAGTGAGGATTTGAAAGCAGCCCTGGATTTGTTTGGAAGCTTACTAAACAATGGAGGGACGACTGATGACAAGAGTTGTGGTAATAAAAACATTAGTGACAATGGGAGAATTGACTGGACAGTATGCTGTGGGGGTTGTTCCAGGATCCTTGGAGACATTATGAAGCTGGAAGAAATGATTAAACAAAATCGGGTAAGGACACTATTCGTAATATATATATATTTTTAAATTGTATTGAAATCCGAGATAAATATATTTGTTTAAATTGATAGGTTTGGCAAATGGAGCATGTGAAGAGCTTGAAAAACTTGATAGTTCAGAGTGCCTTGGGGACCCTCAGTGTGGACCAGGAGGAGGGAAGATTTTGGAGGGTTATTTGTGACCTTATAATTGAGCGTAATTTAACATATGATTATAATTACATGTTTTTAACAAGACAAACAAGATTTAAGGAGTATTCAATGTGTGTAAATTATCTTAATGTAATTTTAGGATTAAACTCACATAAAAGACACCGAGGGAATTTTACAAGTCTAACAAGTTCCCTTAAAGAACACAAACTAACAAGACCTCCAATGTCTAAAAGAAGCCGAGGACGTCCAAGAACAAAGGAAGATAATGAAAATCAAACTCATCGTCCTGTTAGTTTTCCTCCAGGGAACGTGCAATCTTGCTCAGTTGGTTTGCATCGTTTGAGTCGGAAGCAGATTCAGCAGTACACTAGCCAGAGTGCTCAGAAAATAATCAAGATAGAACATGAACCACCATCTCCTGTCTTGGAAGATTGTATGGATTACGCTGGAAGTCCAGATAAATTTGAGGAGGATGAACCACCTCCAAATAAAAAGCGGAAGGAGAGAAACAATGGAAGTACGAGTCTAGCAAAAGCTAATGATAGTGACTCTGAAGGGAACGATGATTATTCTGTACAACTGTCAGACAAAGATAATTTTTTACCCGGAAGTGCATCCGATGAGGATGAGTATGTCCATTCCAGCCAATCTACAGTAACATCCAAAATAAAAACTCAGTCTAAAAAGCGTTCGCCAAAAACTACGGCACAACTGAAGTCAAGGAAAAAAAACAAGTTCGAGTGTGAAACATGTGGAAAAGCATTTCCAGCGCGCAGAAATCTAGAAAAACACATGGGAACTCATTTGCCTATGCATCTCCGAACAAAGTATGTATGTCCCGTGTGTGCCAAAAAAATGGTGTGCATGTACTCTTTAAAGGAACACATGGAACATTGTCATCAAACCGACTGGTCTCAGCTTGATAAGAACTCAATTGTTGTAGAGGAAGGATCCCAAGATAATGTTATAAATGAGACAAGACAAAAATTCAAATGTGAAACATGCGGAAAAAACTACTCCAGCCGCTATTCTTTAAAGGCTCATCTTAGGACACATGTACCAGGCATTCAGCAGAAGTTCTTATGTCCTCTGTGTGATTTGAAAATGCTGAACAAGCAGGGACTACAAATACATTTGAAAAATGCGCATCACGCAGACTTGTCTCAATTTGATACAATCGCTGTGGAAGAAGGATATCAAGATCCAAATGATAAGACTGAATCAGCAAGTAAAGTGATTAAAAATGTTAAGGTTAAATCTGTCAAAGGAGACCAGTACAGCATTTTCAATCTTCTTCCAACATGCGACAACTTTTTAATGTACAAATACACAGTTATAAAACATGATTACAACCAACGCCTCACTTGCCAAGAGCCCGGGTGCTCGTTTAGTGTGGAAGAAACGGATTGTGATGCAGTTCAAGGTATTCGAGATCATATTCAGAAAACCCATTGGCCAGCACAGAGCTATAGGGGTAAATAATAACAGAATTTATTTAATCAAAACATTTTTTGTAAAAAATTTGAAAGCTTTCAAATGTTTTATTCGTTTTAATGTTGTTTAATAGGGTGTAGCCGCGTGTGTCCCCTTTGTTTAGAGAGTTTTGATGGGGTTAGCCTACGTCGTCACATTGGGAAATGTCATGGAGACTTGGGCAGCATTTGTGATATTTGCTGGAAACCAATGAACTTGAAATGGAGTATGAAAGCTCATGTATGGACTCATAAAAATGAGGAAGAAAGGGCGAAGGTGCTGGAGAAAGAAACTGAAGCAGGTGTAATACCGAAGGAACTAGCAGAAAAGGCAACAATTGAAAAGGGCTGGAAAAGGTGTTTTCCCAGAAAACCAGTTGGGGTGACTCACGCTCAGGAGGAAGCACTAGAAGCAGAGCAGCTCGAACAGAACAGACAGAAAGAAAAATCTTTTATGTGTCAAGAATGTGGAAAACGTTTCTACAAACTGTGTGAATTAAAAAATCACGCAAAAACTCATTTACCTAAAGAGGTGAGAAAGTACTTCACATGTCCCTATTGCGATGTCCAACTGCTGAATAAAATCTCCTTGCAAGGTCACATAATTAGACGGCACAAGCCTGAAACGGATAAATATCTTGTGTGTTATATTTGCGACAAGAAGTTTTCTCATAGGTATACCGATCGTTTTCAAAGTCACATGAGGAAACACACGGGTGAAAAGCCTTTTCAGTGTGAGCAGTGCGGAAAGGGGTTTGTTTCAAACGGTATTCTGATTTGTCACCGGAAGGTACATGAAGAGGCTAGGCCATTCCAGTGCGAGTATTGCCCGATGAACTTTAAACAAAAAAGTACCTTAAAAAGACATCGGCAAAGGGCACATAAGGACATTGAACAAGATCCCCCTTTTACAGGGCAAAGTCAACCGGAAGTGGCAGAACATGATTTATTTAAGTTTGAGCCTGCAGAGTAAACTTTTTTTAAACTAGTTAACTAAAATCTTCTTTAGTATTTTATGCTTTTATTTATACAATAAAGTTAGCAGAACCAGTAAAACTTGTTTATTAAAGTGTATTTTTATACTTAAATGGGTCATTTAAAGCATTTAATTAAAGACGCATTTTTAGTTTAGTATACAACTTGTATCTCGCGTTCCAGTTCCTGGATTACGCGTATAGTTGTTTTTCATACGGACTGAAGACGGGGCAATATGAGAATTTGCACGAAACACAGTTTGAACTTGAACCATAAATATAAACAGACTTTCTTCTTTTTTTATTCATTCAGGAGCTTTTTTATTAAATTGCTGGAAATGGCTTAAATACAGCAGAACGACTAATTGCTTTTGTTATCAAGCATATCTGATCAAATTGTTGATTAAATTACTGATTGATTTTGATTGTAATTTATCAAGTATTGGTGGTTGGTAGTAGAGAATTTTAATTGTGCAAATGGAGGAGACAGTTGAAGACTTCATCAGCTGTTGCATCATCTGTTTGCAAAATATTCCCGAGTTAAAACCAAGCATTGATGATGGTTACAATGAAGGAGCACGTGGTGGTGACAGTGAGAATTTGAAAGCAGCTCTGGACTTGTTTGGAAGGCTACTTAACAATGGAGGGACGAGTGGGGGTGAGAGGAGTGGTAATAAAAGCATTTGTGACAATGCGATAGTTGACCCGACAGTATGCTGTGGCAGTTGTACGAGGGTCCTTGGTGGCATTTGGAGGCTGGAGGAGGTTATTCAACAGAATCGGGTAAGTTTATTTGTGTAGGACAATTATTCGTAAAATTGTATTGAAATCCGGGTTAAGTAGAGATTTTGTTTAAATTGATAGGTTTGGCAAATGGAGTATGTGGAGATCTTGAAAAACTTGATTGTTGAGAGTGCTTTGGAGACCTTCAGTGGGGAACAGAATGATGGCAGATTTTGGAGGGTTGTTTGTGACCTTTTAATGGACCGTAATTTAACATATATGATATAATTAAAATTTAATACTTTTTAAAATTACCAGTGACAGGAAATGTTTAATGGATGTAATAAATGTTAATTAATTGTGTGTTTAGGCTTGAACTCACATCAAAGACACCGAATAAATTTCACCAGTCCAAGCGTAAGTTCTCCAAAAGAACACACCGCGTCCGTAGCGCTACGGACAATATCTCCAATGTCCAAGAGAAGACGAGGACGTCCAAGAAAGCATGAAGATGATGTCAAGCAGAATTGTCTTCCAGTTAGTACTTCTCCGGGGAACGTGAAATCTTGCTCAGTTGGTTTGCAACGTTTGAATCAGACGCAGATTCAGCAGTATACTAGCCACAGTCCTAAAAAACTGATCAAGATGGAACGATCACCATCTCCAGTCTTCGGGGATACTGTAGATTACGCTGGAAGTGCAGATGATTTTGAGGACGACGGACCACCTCCAAATAAAAAGCGTAAGGAGAGAAAGAAGGCAAGTACGAGTCGGGCTAAAGCTGATGACAGTGATTTTGAAGGCGACGATGGTTATCCTGGGCAACAATCAGACAATGACAACTTTTTACCCGGAAGTGCATCCGAGGAGGAAGATGAGAAGGGCGCTCCCAGTGACTCTGAGGAAGAATTCAGTGTAAAAACTCCGTCTAAAAAGGGTCGGCCAAGAAAAACCAAACACACGAAGTCATTGAAAAAGCGAAAATTTGAGTGTGAAACATGTGGAAAAGCATTTCCGGCACCCAAAGATCTCAATAAGCACATGGGAACTCATTTGCCTATGCGTCTCCGAAAGAAGTATGTGTGTCCAGTATGTGCCAGAAAAGTTGTGTGCATTTACTCCTTAAAGGATCACATGGAACGTTGTCATCAAACCGACTGGTCTCAGCTTGATAAGAACTCAATTGTTGTAGAGGAAGGGTCCCAAGAGGATATTGATAAGGAAACACGACGCACTTTTAGTTGTGAAACATGCGGAAAAGAATACTTAAGCCGCAGCTATTTAAGGTTTCACATTAAAACGCATTTACCAACGGACGTCCAGGAAAAGTTCTTGTGTCCACTTTGCGATGAAAAACTACTGAACAGGCAGGGACTACGAAGCCATCTGAAAATTAAGCATCAGACAGACTTGTCTCAATTTGATACAATCGCTGTGGAAGAGGGATGCCAAAATCCGGATGATAAGAAGACTGCATCAGAAGGGGTGGGTCAGTCAGGTGGAGGTGAAGGGGTTGCCAAAGCAAGTAAAGTGATTAAAAATATTAAGGTTAAATCTGATAGAAGAGAACAGTATAGCATTTTCAATCTTCTTCCAACATGCGACAACTTTTTAATGTACAAATACACCATTATCAAACATGACTACAACCAACGCCTCAATTGCCATGAGCCAGGGTGCTCGTTTATCGTGGAAGGAACTGATTTTAAAGCAACGCAGCGAATTCGGGAGCATATTCAGGAATTGCATTGGCCCAAACAAAGCTATAGAGGTAATCAAGCGTGGTTTAATTATTTGAGTTTTTTGTGAAACAGATATAAAAAGTTTTTAAATCTTCTGAATCGTTTTAAAAGGGTGTAGCCGAGCGTGTCCCCTTTGCCCAGAATCAGGACGGTTTGATGGGGTAACCCTGCGTCATCACATAGAGAAATCTCATGGGGACTTGAGTAGCATTTGTGACATTTGCTGGAGACCAATGCAAGCCGCAAGTAATATGAGATCTCATGTCTGGACTCATAAAAATGAGGAAGAAAGGGCGAAGGTGCTGGAGAAAGAAGCTGAAGCAGGTGTGATACCGAAGGAACTAGCAGAAAAGGCAACACTTGAAAAGAGCTGGAAAACGTGTTTCCCCAGGAAACCAGTTGGGGGGACAGACGCTCAGGAGGAAGCAGAGTCGTTCGAACGGAAGCGACAAAAGGAGAAATCTTTTATTTGCCAAGAATGTGGAAAACGTTTCTACAAACTACACCAATTACTAAATCATTCTTGTGGCAAAAGTTTCTACAAACTACACCAATTACTAAATCATTCAGCAACCCATTTACCTAACGAGGCGAGGAAAAACTTTAAATGTCCCTATTGCGATGTTCAAGTGCTAAGCAAGGCCTCCTTACAAAGTCACATCATCAGGCGGCACAAGCCTGACGTGGACAAATACCATGTTTGTCACTTTTGCGATAAGAAGTTTCATTATAGAGATAAACATCTTTTTCAATCTCACATGAGGAAGCACACGGGCGAAAGGCCATTTCAGTGTGACCAGTGCGGAAAGGGTTTTACTTCAAATGGCATTCTGATTTGTCACCGGAAGACCCATGAAGTGGCCAGGCCATTCCAGTGTGAGCATTGCCCGTTGAACTTCAAGTTTAAACATACTCTTACCAGACATCGGCAAAGAGCACATAAGGATATGGTGCCAGATCAATCTTTTACAGGGCAAATGCAACCGAACGAATTGGGGGTCCAGTTGCAGGATATGATTTTTTAAGTTTGAACCTATGTATCTTGTTAAGACTAAAGACATTCCTTAATGCCAGTTAGTAAAGTAAACAAATTACAGTAATTTTTTTTGTATATATTTTCATACTATAGGTAATTTTTATTCTCCCTATTTTAGCTAAACAACTAAAAAAATTTTATTTGCTTGTCACATGTTTTGTTTAAAACTTTTTGGCAGCCTCCATCTTGAGAATCTTATTAATAACAAATTAATCGTTGTTGTTTTACATTTAGTGTGACATTTTTTGTACAATAAACATATTTTGATAACAACGAAATTATCCTTGTAGTTTTTAAAAATCTTATTGCTCTCTTGTTGGCTCAGCTTTGTAAAATTCGTAGTTCTGGCAGTAATAATGCTGTAGTCCCTAAGAACTTGCACATTTTAATTGTTCAAACGAACCCCAAACTGTATCCAGCAAATTCGGAAATCTATCAATCCAATATATAAGCAGTGAATTCATCTGGTAATGTTCCAATGACCTCTTTGTTATCCGGCAAGTTCGAGTAATGATTGGGCATGTTTCGAATGGCCCGCACAAGATCCTCAACAGAATCTCCGTAGTGCATTCTTCTCGCGTGTAGTTTTAAATATCTCGTGACAATCGGATCCGTTTTAGACATCCACCTATCAACTTGGGAATCGGGTGCCCACGTTGCCCACCCATTGGGATCATCAGACTCAGACTGGAATACGCTTTTATTAAGATCACCCCCACTCTTACTGTGAAGTTGTGTTGCTGATGTGGATTTTTACTCTCGATCATCCACACATGCCTTACTTGGTTCACTTTCCTTTTCCAAGCAGTTAGTAACGTCAATTAAAAACTGAAGTCTTGTCCTCTGTGACCAAAATAAATGATGGCATAAAATAGGCTTGGCTGCAGTTGCAGGCCGTTTTTAGGATTACATGATATCATTG
>JAHZNG010002067.1:0-16487 GCA_027744375.1 Orchesellides sinensis | reverse complement strand
ACATAAAAGTACACAAAGACTCATGAAAACTATTTTATACTTTGTTAACTCTTCTTTCACATACTCATATTTACAAGAAGGAGTGACGCCACATGAAAATCTATCTCTTTTCTTCCTCTCTGAAACCCAAACGATTTTTCATGAGCATTTCTACAGCATCTTTTTCCCAACCTAGAAGGCTAGAAGGCGTCGTGCATGCATGCATAAGATTTAGACATATCCTTGTTCGCATCCGCATTTTATCCGTACTTGCCGTATCAGTCACTCAGCATCAGAATGTTATAACGTCCGTCGCCGCTGTTTTCGAACTTTTCAGTAAACCGTTCCATCTGTTCGGATATTCCAAATGGGCATATGAAAAAGGTCTCCCTTAAAGTCGCATCCGTTTTTTATCTCATCGCAAGGAGAAAAACGTGTCTCTCCGTGTGTGGGATGCGTTAGTACCAATACAACGAGCAGACAAGTCGGAACGAACATCCTGTGTGTTATTTTTGTACATATGTGCATTATCAGGATATGCTATGATCACGGGAAAAAAAGGTTCTTTTTTACTTACTTTACTTCTGCGGTGCGGCTCCGTATACTGGTACCACTATTCCGGCTTCTTCTTCTGCTTTCCTTTCTTTCAATATATACAAATTTCCTCAAGCTGCTGCTGATGTCCCTTGTCCCCAAATACACATTTGAAAATTCTCCATCCAAAAGTATAAAATTTCATGTTTTTCCCATCTTTCCAATCCATTCTAAATCGAAGAAGGGAAGAGAAAAAAACACAAATTTTCAGAGGCAGGTATCAAGATTTTTTAACATGGGCAATCTCAAATAAGGACATTTTATCCTGGAAAAATGGATTTTGTAGAGTAAATACAAGCCTTGTCTGTCTAACGTTACATCAGGCAGGCAGGGGAGAAATAAATGGAATGAGGGCTTTCTGCCTGTCTGTCTTTCCAGTCTGACTGACTGCTATATACTTATGCTTCCGGAGTGTAGGGGTCTATTCATACATAACAGTAGTACGCTCTACTGTGCCATCACCGATTTCAAAAACGGTAGCTTTCAAAACGGCCACATATGAAGTACTTACTTAGTATAGCATAACCTATGTATAGAGTAAGCCCCGCGAATTTTGTGAACGACCCTTAATTTGCCAATACCAGCTCCAGCAGCTGCCCTACTGCTACTGCTGCTTTTCCTTTTGCCCTTCTCTCTCTGGCTGTGCATGTTGTTGTCAAAAAGAGAAAATATCGTGGGTGATACCTTCCTTCCATTTTCTCCTTTCTTTTTTACGGTAGTACGCTATATACATTAAGTACACATAGTGTTGTAGTAGGTATGCCTGAGTTGTTGTGTGAATCCAGCAACTGCACGTAACTTTTGTACAAGCAAGCCTGGCATTTTATTTTACCAGAAAGCTAACGAGCACGAAGGGAATAGAGAAGAAGAAAAACTGGTTGCTGTGTTTTTCCTGTACATTTTTAGGTAGGTAAAAACCAGACCGTGTATATTTTTTTGTCTGTCTTTTTTTATATTTTGGTTTGCACAATTTTCTTCCTCCTTTCTCTTTGTGTGTAGGCTTTTCTCATGAAATCATGATGATGCATTTTCCATGTATGATATTTTTTCCTTTTTCTTATCAAACGTTCATGCTCAAGTGTTCGAGATGCGCTTGTATTGTTTTGGAACGCGATTTTTTAATAGGTATCAAATTTGTTTATTTTCTTCAAGAAAAATAATTTTTAAAAAGTTGCTTTTGAGCCTTAATAAAAATTACTTTTCCTTGAAGATTAATTTAATTAATGTCAAAGTTATACTGTGACAAAATGGAGGTTCCTCCAAAGTTCCTCCTATGTCATATTACAACTTTNTTTTTTATGGGTAGCCTTTTAGCCTTAATAAAAATTACTTTTCTTGAAGATTAATTTAATTAATGTCAAAGTTATACTGTGACAAAATGGAGGTTCCTCCAAAGTTCCTCCTATGTCATATTACAACTTTAATTGTTGCGAAAGAAAGGGAAAATAGGTTCAGTCTGATAGATAAAATATCATCAGACAAGCCAAAATGCTTTTTCCTTTGTTCACTCAGCAGCAGCGGTGATGGTTGTTGTTCATCGGTGTCTCTAAGTTGCACTGAGTGAATAAAATGAAAGCATTAAATATTTTCCCCATTTCTCCTCCACCACACCGGTACACCAAAAGAAACCATATGAGCGAAAAACATGCATGATATTTTGCTCGTCGGTGCACGTTGTAACTTTTTTTTATCGATAGAATTGAATTGAGAACGAGAAGCAAGTGTTGTTTTTTAGCAGAGCATTTAGTATACTATGATTTTCTTGTTATTTTATTTTATTCATTTTAGGTTGCCGTTGCCGCTGTATTCCCCATCATCAGAGAGAAAAGCCCATGTGAAATACATAAGAGGAGAAGAACAAGAACCAGCTTCCTTTTTAAGATTTCAACAAGAATACGAAGAAACCTGTCAAGGAGAAAAGCAGAGTTTGGTAAGTATTTTCAGAGGTTGTTGAGAAAAAGAGAGGAAGAGAGAGAAGCTTAAAGCAACGGGACTCATTTTATATATTTTCTTGTTGTTTTTCCTTCTTGGTCGTTCCTAGTCCTCTTCTCTTGTCTTGTGTGAAGAAATACTTATATATAAAGCCTAAAATTACATAGTGATAGTTTCAGTCCGCATCGTGAATTCAGAAAGGAAGGAGCAGTTTGTAGGAAGGGTTGCCAGATAAAAATGCTTTTTATTTTGGGTTTGGCCGCTTTAAAATCCTTTTTGAAGGATGGATGGATGACTGCTTGTTTGAAATGTCTTTCAGAAAAGGTTTGAATTTTTGGTGTGCTTTTATGCATCCTTTTTCATATTATTATTTAGTTCATGAAGAAAATAAAGCAGTTTTGGGTTTGCTTGCAGTGCATATTACATATATCTGAAATGGTAGTAGTAGGATAATATTTATCATGAAAATGAATGCATAAAGGGCAAGCCAGACGGACGAAATGGAATAAAATATAGTGTGTTCTCTTTTTGTGGCTCCGTTCCTTCCTTAGTCAGTATTTCAGTATATGTAAGCGATGGCTGTGTAAAATGTAATGTGTACAGTAAAGCTTGTCTAAAAGGTTCTTTTTTTCTATACAGTTTTTCAAGATAGAGGACAAAAGTTTGGGAAAAACAGTATATGGAATGGAATGGAGCTCTGCACCACAGCTCTAGCTCTCGCATGTTCTTTCTCATTTGATGAGGACGAAAAGTACCAAAAAAGCTATGCTAAAAGCAAGGTACAAGGCATAAAAGCATTTTCCAACAAAATATTCCATTCCCAAATGTACAGGATGAAGCGAAGCAAAATAGAAACGAAGGAAGGATGAAGGAAGAAGAGAAATACTGCTATGTATATGAAAACCCTCTCGACCAAAAATGCGATGCAGAGAAGAGAAGAACGAACAAACGATGTGAATAAGGCAGACACACGATATCTCAGTTCTCTGCCTGACTAACTTGTTTTTGTACGTAGTAGTTTCCTATCTGAAAAGCTGAGAGCGAGCTCTGTACATAAAATGTAGTATGCATGAAAATGCCATAAGGGAGGATATTTTTTAGTGGATGGAAGGAATGAGAAAATGCTCAGTGTGCTGGTTTGGTTTGGTTATACCAATACCGTGGGTATGGTATTTTGATGATAGAGCTTGGCTTATGTTCTTGTTCTGTTCTCTTTTTCCTTATGTACGTGTTTTGCTATGGCTTTGAGGACATTCGCTAGTTCGATCCAATCCACCACCACCAGCACAAAACTCTTGTGGAGAAGTGTATGCTCTTGCATGCTAGCCATATAATATGCTCATGATGATGAAAAGGAAAAAGGATTCTGGCTGTTCTGTACATTTCGTGTGTGCTTTTATCTGTAGACATGGCATAAAAGGTAAAGCTTCCATCCAATACTGAAGTCTACTCTGTGTGTATTCTATAATATGCATTTTGCCTTGCTACCCAAGCTTGTGTGAGAACTGACTGGCAGAGCTTGAACAGCTTACGTACTCATTTTGAGTTAGAAAATACACAAGCATAATATATATAGGGAAACAGCCAGAAAGAGCTCTGTTCTTTGGAGACTTGAAGTTTTGCGTTCACACAAGAAGAGTTGGTTGGCTTTGGCTGAATATTTTCTGAGTTGAAGTTGAGCTGAGCTAAAGGGTAAAAAGCGTTTTTCTCTCGTATTCCCTTCTTTTACCATTTTCCATTTGAGAGCTCTCATATTACTATCTACCAACCACTTTGTACGTTGTACATGTTACGTAAGGTATACCAAATGTGAACCCGTATTATCTTTGCCATACATATAAAAACCTAATACAACTCTGGTGCTGCTTTGCTACTACTCCTGCTTTCCTGTTGTTACAAAAAATAGTCAAAGTTGGAGTTGAGTCTGCTGCCCAAGTTTACACTACGAGAGCTAAAGCAGAACAAGACGGACGTTTTCACAGAGCAAAGGGAGAAAGAAAGAAGGAAAAGCTCTTTTTGGAGAGAGAGACTAAAGTTGTGAAAACTTGCATTGCACATTCAATTTTACTTATTATCATCAGCTTTGCCAGAGTAAGGCAGCAGTAGCGTATATATAGCCAAAAAAAAAATACTTGATCAGGCAAAGGACCACAAGGAATTTTCTCTTCCTATATACATTTCTGTCTGTGTCCTTTCTCAAAGAGTGTACGCTATATACATATATGCAGTGTGACTGCTCTCTATATACAAGGTTCTACCCGGAAGGATTATAAAGTTTCGTTTATACATATTTTTTATTCCTGACTGGAGAAAAGGAAGGAACAAGACGTCAAGATATTTTCACCGCTTTATCAACAAATACAAAACACATCAGCATTGACTGTGTGCTCTATATATACACAAGAGGTAAATTGTCATTTGATTTTATATTGCATTGAGGATTGCATACGTGATTGTTTTTTTTTGTCTTTGTTCTTTTGAGTTGTTTGTTTTATGTGTGTTATCTGAATTTGATTTTGAGCAAGTATTGTGGAAAAGGAGTTTAAACAATGTGCATGTCAGTTTGCATAGATTATTCTGGATAGGTGCATAAAATTTGCATTGCACCTTTCCGATTGTCAATTGTCACCTTGTAAGCGTGAGTATTGCAGGACTACGCGTGACATTGAAAGTCTTGTTTCAAATATGCTCTTATTATATTAGACCACACATGGATATCTTCATAGGTAATATGTCTAATAAGGATGGGGTGCGTTGGTGTGGGAAAGACAGCTGCTTGCTCACACAGTCTTTCTTACTTAAGTTCATGAGACTGCCGGGTTTTATTCTTATGGAATAAAAAATGGTCTTTACGCAAATTTTTTTATGTAGAGGTGTAGGTATAGATGTTGTTAGAACTGACATGACAGGTGAATTGCATATTGCATTTGGCTGGAGATAGGTACGTGTGGATGGATTTACATTTTTCTTGTGTTAATGGAATTCTTGTGAATATTTTTTTGATATGGATTTGAATTTGGAAGAGAATGTCTTATGAATGAATTTAGGTGCATGGATTTCGTTTAAGCTTGTAACTTAGGACTTGTGTATTATTCTGGTTTGTTTTTCATCACAGCTCCTTTATGTTTTCTTCATTAAGACTTCTTGAAGAATAGCGTCATTTTGTTGTATTACAGTAGTTAGTATACGTAGGAATAATGGCCATTGCTAAAAGTACATACTATTGTGAATTGGTATTTGTTCAATGCAAGGATAAAATACATATTGTCCAAAGCCCTGTAAAGTTTTTGTCATGCTAGCATTTAGACTAAAAATGGAGAGACTGATAGGATTTTTGATATTAAACGAATTTCTTGTAACTTTGACAAGTTGTGGTGTAAGTAGTTAATATTGTATTGGTAGGAGTTAGATTGGAACTCTATTTTTTTAAACAACTTGCTTTAATCGAGGTTTAAAAGCAGAATCTGTGAATGTCATTCACATTCTACAATCTATTTATCTTCAATCACTAATTTCCGTTGAACTCTCTTTTATATGTTGTTGATAGATTACATTGTGACTTTGGAGAGGAAATCCAATTGAATCAACTAAAGATGAATATCAGTGAGACGACAACCGCGGCTTTTCTGTCCAAAGGATCTCCAGGACAGTTCAGGTAAGAAAATTATCATGAAATTTTCTACTGTTACTTAGACAAATAGCTTGTAGACATATACGTACGTCATAACCATATCTGTATATCATATTCCGTTTGTATGCATACATGCATAGATTATGGCTCTGCTGCACTAAATCATATATTCATCATTTCCAAGCAAATTCACATGAAATTCAATATAAATCTCATGCGTTCAGAACAGGCATGCACATTAGCGGTAACCATTCCCATGTGCATCTTCAATCATGATCATCACAAAAATCATATGCAGAAAGAGAGATGCACATAAGAACCGTTCTAATTTACTCACGCACATATAGTCAAAAGGCTTAACAACACAAAACGCATTCTTCTTCTTGACACCCGGTTTTTTTTGGAGGGGAAACAGCATGCTTTTTTGACGTAAAGAATACTACCACACACACATTCACATTGGCCCATTATCATCATCATCATCATCATTCCGCATCCATTCAGTCAGTATAAAAAGTTTGTTTTGGGCAGGAAAGAAAGAGCAAGAGTAATATAAGTTAAACTTGCTATATAATATGCATCATCCTTCTCATCTCATCAGAGAGCGAGGATCACATGTGAGTGTGTACTAATATAAAAGGAGCAGCAACACGAGTTTTTCGATCTATAATAATAAGGTACACGCATTATACTACTTGTAGACACACACAAATGTATATACATATGTATATACATATCATTATTATTAAAAGTCTTTTTCATACCACGCTGACTACTTTGCTATCATCATCAGCCCAAGCGTACTTATATTAAAAACCTCTCGGCATATCAGCTTTTTTATAATATTATGCAACTGACTGAAAAGTAAAGGAAAACGCTTTTATAGAACCACGTTGTTGCTTTCGTTCATGAATCTCTCTTCTCCAACAAAACTGCATAAAATACACAATATAAACTTATATACATATTCCCATTCATTCATTTTCCATTCTTATATGACTAAGACTTACTACTTTTTCCTCGTCATGAGAGATCGGGTGCGATCAGATGATTTTGTCGAGCAAAAAGGCAGTACATGACACACAAGACACAAAAGCATTTTAGCCCTCTCTCTCTCATCTCTTTTACTCTTCCTTTCCTTTTGCACCAACCAGCCCAATTCAACTGGTTGTCGGGTTTGTAAGGAAGTTTTTAGTAATGTGCATATAGGATATACATATATATAGTTCCTCAACTTACTATATTAGTTGTAGAAGAAGTAGTAATACACTTGCACACACGTTGACTTTGTTCTCTCTCTCACTTACGGATTTGTAGTAAGTTATCTTAAGGTCGGTGTCACACTCAGACTCAGCCATGCGGTATCGTAGTAGTAGTAAATATTATGCCATTCCTTCCTTTTCCATTTGTATATAAGCATATAACAAAAGGATTGCCGTTGCTGAGAGCTTGGTTTAGTTGATACATCCATTTTTATGTGTTTGGCCTGAGTATTTTTTTTTGTTGAGAATGAGAATATCATTATAAAAAAGAGGAAGGAAACGGTGGCTGAAGCCAGACAGAATCCCCAACACCACTCCAATAAAGATGTTAATGGACTTTATGCTACATGTTTTATATTTGCATTGCATAGTTTACAAAAAATATGTGATCCATGAAAGTCCATGGAATCACTTGAGAGAAAAACGTGTCAGTGGAAAACATGTGATCTTGAGGATCACAAACAGTTACGTATTTATACACGTTGGAGTTCTTTCTTTGCTTTGCCATGATATTTCTCTCAGCATGGAACAAAATTACCTCTTTAAACGTGAAGAATAGTCATATTATGAAATGGACATGACGACATGGACTCACATGGGATCCTGCTATTTCAATCTCAGGTTGATGTACGTAGGTTTCCTCAAGGTTCAGTTTACCCTAAGTTTCTCATCTTTATCTTCAGCATCACGAGACTGGAGTTTTTATCACACGTGGAAACAACTAAATTCATTCATTGGATAACAGAAAAGAAAGTGTGAGCAGAAATGTCCGGCTGTAGGTGTACTATAAGGGTGGTTATGAATGTTTTGTATTTTATCATATATCCTGTATCAAGTATCCACTTCCAGGAACTTGGTTAAGTGAGCTCAAAGCCTGGAATAAAACAAACTTCTTACAACCTTGCAAGGTAGCGTGTAAGTCATGAATGAATATGTGGAGGCGAAAGAAGTGGAAGTTCTAAGCATTTATAATGAAGTCTACAATGTTTGTAAGTCTTTATAAAGTATCGACAGAGAAGTTACCTTCCCACTATAATAATATCGGTGTTGTCGGTCTCGGATTGAGGACTTTACTGAACTCCTGTTGCTTCTCTCGTGTTCTTTTAGTATTGCATGTATTTTGCTAAACTGGAGAGAGCTGATATTACATAAAAAAGAAGGATAAAGATATCAAGTTGGAAATATGTTCTAAACTCCATACTTGACTTTTACATGAAACAAGAATAAAAACGCGTAGTGGTATTCTGATACGGAGGGAGTAAAATATAGGGTATATATAAGGATTATTATAGTACCTTGTGTTGCATAACCAAACCAAAACCAAGTATAAAAATATATAAGGTTGTAGAAAGAAAGGAGTACGCTAGAACTTGGCCTAGGACAGGACATACATGATTATTAGTAGCCTTGCATTTCGTTCACTCATTCACAGTCGTTCATTGCGTACGGACGACGATACACACATGAAAAAGAGGATGGATGATGACGTTGTTAGAGGGAAAGAAAAGGAAGGAGAGAGACGTGAAAAAAGTCGTTTCTGCTATATGTAATGTGGTTAAGATGCAAAGAATGAATTTGAGAGGAGAAGGAGGAAGAACGAAGGAACGACCGACCTTTCGAAAGAATAAAAAAGTTGGCCTGATGCAGTTCTGTATATTTTTGTGCATTGCATGAAGAAAAGAAAAGAGAATTTGTGCGAGCGAGCAAAAAAGTGGAGATTTTATGCAATCATCATCATCCCAGTCTGTATATATAACATCACTTTATAAAATGTACATGTATAAATGTAGGGCATTGATTTGTAGACACAAAAGTAAAGTTAACTGGAACTTGCGTATAGCCTGGCTTGTCTTCTTGATCTTTGTGTATATCTTGTTGTGGGATATTTACTTACGCATGATGATATAATGATACACGGAAAGAGCTAGAGAATGGCTTATATAGAGCCGTTTTATTCAGGTTTTTTATATGTATGCGATATTGAGTACATTCATGGATTTCTGAAGCATGTTCCGTTCTTTGATCGTTCAGCTTGGAGTTGGAGTGCACAAGTTGTTTGGGTTTTTGTGTACGATGAACGATGATGATGATGACGACACTACGCCACCAGCGAGAGTATAAAGTGAGCGAGCACATGGGAATTGCCCATTTAGAGAAACCTATTAGCGTATAAATATTGGTACGATATACTTACGGATATACCCAAGGTGTCTCGTGTCGGCATATAACATTCTTGATTTCATTTTGATACATCAGACCCCAAAGAGACATGTGCACGGGCAGAGAAACAGCTGAGTGATTATGAGTTTAGCTTTTTTACTTTCAAGTTCAACCCCAACTCGCTAAAAATGTTTGTAGTCAAGTGGGCCAGAAGCAAATGCTTAAATAAATGAAGAAGGATTTTATAATGTTGTTAGACTACACGAATGGATATATGCATATCGGGCAAGTTGTTTTTATGTATCTATGTTGCATATTTATATTGCATTACCATGTAATGAAATTCATGCAGTTTGCAATGTCATTTCATGCGTGTGATGTAACCCTTTTGGACGTTTCCTTCAAGTAATTTATTTTCATGGAAGAGTAAAATGTAAATAAATAGAAGCATGGGGCCATTCTTGCATTTTTGGTTGAAAGCTCATTGCTCTTTCCGATTGAGTCCTTTCTGATTTTCGCAATGAGTGACAAGCATGTTTTTTGTCTTTGCTCATTTCTTATTTATACTTTTGAGCTTGCATGCAATAAGCAGCAATTCGTATTAACTCTTTGATATGATACATTAGCCAATATTTGATTTAAGCTATTGGAACAGGAAGGCGTATTTACAAATACAAAGCTTATAAAGAACAGGACAATTTTACCACGTGTAGATTATCAAATATTTACATTATTTGGATTCGCAGTAGTTGCGATTTGCAATAGGAATGAAAATTAGATCGGTGGTGGGA
This sequence comes from Orchesellides sinensis, assembly GCA_027744375.1. Classification (NCBI taxonomy): domain Eukaryota; kingdom Metazoa; phylum Arthropoda; class Collembola; order Entomobryomorpha; family Orchesellidae; genus Orchesellides; species Orchesellides sinensis. Next base: position 6,138 of record JAHZNG010002067.1, on the reverse strand, counting down.
TAAGAGACAGACAGAACAACACCAATAAAATGAATTTTAATTCAGTAAGGTATACACAAAAGAATACCAGAGCTTTTATAATTTTCAGCCTTTTACTAAAATATATACGTTCGGCTTCGGCACTCACTAACTGACTGACTGATGACTTGAGCTTACTCCTTGTACTTAAAATTCATTCAGATATATACAGAGATATACCTAAACCCATATACATATAGTTTTTTGTACTCCGCGTTCATTCATTCAATTTCATTTTCATATTATTGGCTTGATTTCCATGTGGCTTTACTTGTGTTTTCATTAACATATCACTTTACTCACTCGGCTGGCTCGTCGGCGGCTCTGACATTGGCATGCATCTTACTTCCTTACTACTACTATATTTATACTACAACTTGTTGTTACGCAAAAATAAAATTGTGAGTTTGTACCGGCAGCAACATCGACGAGCTAGCTGCTTCTATTCTAGAGAAGGATTTTTTATGAATGATAAATGTGGATAAAATGCATGTTGTACCGATGTCTGTGATATATGGGGGCATACCGGTATAATAGGTAATTATGTACACGGTTGTTTTAATCTGTTGTGTTTACATGCCTTGCATCATTGTCTAACGTACATAAATACATGCTGTACAGATGACAGAATGGTTATGACAGTCATGATAATGAACTTGTAATAATTTTTAACTTGAGAGTAACTAAACTAATGGTTTGGTTCCCTTTTTTAGATTCGTTCTGAGTCTTTACGAAGACGCTCTGAAGATCAAGGCAGAGTCAAAATCCAAGAAGCCCCAGGATTTGATCAAGTTGGATCAATGGTAAGTTTGCATTTTACTGTTTCATTGCTTTTTATTAATAAATTCAAAATTTTACGTCTTGCATTTCTTCCAAAAAATTGTCGATTTGTGGTGGCTACTTGACACTTCTTGATGAATGTAGCCGATAAAAAAATAACAATAACATTTATCATTGGCAGGACAAAAATATAGTTCAATATAACATGATTAAAATGGCATAAAAAAGACAGAAATAAATATTTTGTGGAAAAACTGCAGTAAACAAGAAAGCCATAAAAATATATGTAGCATACAACAGTACAGCTTGAAAAGGCTGCATGCATAGGAATTTGGAATATTACATACAGAAAACTCAGGAGTAGTAAAAGGAGTAAACCAAACAAAGTTGCTTCATCCAAAACCCTAACGAAACCAAGCCATCCAAAGAGCCAACCTAAACTTATCCTTCCTTTCCTTTACGTCATGCTCGTAATGGCTGCCAGAGAGATATGCATTAAGCCACACACGATACCATATACAGCATATATGTATAACCGACCTCTTTTATAATATGTATATCCATATCAGCTCACACGTACACACATGCCTGTTCTCATGATAACACTCAGCAGCGTCCCCAATTCTCTTCCCCTCTCATCGAAGTAGACGACAACGCTCTGAAAAAGTCCATGTTCGAAAAGCATTTCCTTCTGACCGGTCAAAGCAGGGTTTGATGCTAATATGCTGTATAGCAGAAAACAGGGTAGTAAAAACTTTCCTGCTGCTGTGCTCTCTTGGTGAGTCAAACAGGACACGATAGAAGGAAAATATTTCTTGGAAAGTTGCTGTTGTTAGCGAACAGCACATAAAAAATAAGTTTTGGCTTGAAGGCTGCTTCTCTATTCTATCCTTTCTGTAGCTGACTCATGAAAACGCCAAAGCCAGTGGAATGGAAAAGAGAAGTTTTACGTAGGCAGCACACAGCAAAAGCAACATGAAAATCTCACATAGCTATTATAAAGTTGCTGTCGAGTCTGCTGTAGGGTATATAAAATTTAGTGGAAGGGCTGCCGCTGCTGCCGTCATATAAAATACCTTTTAACAACAACTCTGTATAAAGCATTCAATATTATTATCTCCTTTTTCAAGGCATGACGAATATAAAAGCCAAAGAGCTCACAGAGCTCAGTAAAGCAGGACGTAGCGCATAAGGCATATTAGTTTACTATACTTATGTATATCCTCTAATTTTATATGTATAAGAGAAAAAGAGCTCATTATGTTATATGGTGTTTCGCAACTCAGCGCAGAAGAGGCAGTATATATATGTAGTGGTGGAGTGGTGTACGTGGCTTTTAGGGTTGCTGCTGCTGCTTTTATAAAGGACGAAATGGATTCTTCTTTTTTAGATTGGATTGGATGGGTTTTTGTGCTCTGCTGCTGAGTTCGTGCTCTTGGGCAATGGCATGGCATGATGATGATGATGATAAAAAAGAATAGAACAGGCAGGCAGTACAGCAGCACAGCTAGCTCGACAGCACAATTTTGTTCTTTATTCAACCTCTATGCGCCTTCTCTCCCTTGAACATACATATTATACAGTTTTTGTAAAGGATAAAATATTTTATATATGGGAGTTGGAGAGAAGGGTAGAAGAGACGAAACGAAGGGAAAAATAAGGATAAAATTGCTTTGCTCCTGCATGCAGCTGCTTGGTTTGGTTTGGTTTCGTTAGAGTTGCTTGAGTATGTGCTGTTGGGTTGGTTTGGTTTGGATGGAGTTGGTTGCTTGTGTGTTCTTTCTAAAGGACAAAGTTATTCAGAACGGATGGATCAAATGGCGTAGTCATATTCTCTTGTATTTCAACTACTCACTCTCTGCCTTGCCTTGTCTGCTTTTTTCCTCTGACGCATACACATAATATCCTTATCCTAAATAGCACTCAGAGAGTGAATAATATGCTGGTTGGTGAAGCCGTGTGTGTGTGTGTGTGTTTGTACGACGTAGAATTTCGTGCGCTGTGGGGTGATGTTGGCGATGATGATGATGATGTTGATGGCATACAATTTCCAACTCCAACTACCTCTCACTCTTCTACTAAAAAAGCAGCTCTCTCACAAAGCTTATACTTTGGGTTCTATTCAGCACACTAGCAAACAGCAGCAGAGAAGAGATAAAAAAGAATATTTTCCACTTTATGTACTCATGTACCTAAAAAATACTCTGTGCATCGTCATCATCGTCTTGGTGGATGGGGCTGCTAGTTAAGAGTTGTGTGTGAGAGAGAACCTTTTTTTCTGTTCTTGGTATCATACTTTTTAATGGCTCATACACAATAACAGCCAGAGAGGAATATTATTGAGAATTTCTCATGTTCTTAATGGCATGACACCACACAACCACATTATATGCATGATGTTGATGTGAGTAGGTATCCGGCCGTCCTCTATGTCTGTTTTTGTTCCTTTCTGGCTTGAATAATGTCTCAGCTTATTTTTCAGACGAGGATGGTGATGATGGCAATGATTGTGAATGTAAATGGGCTTTTCTTATGAGTGCGCCTTGCAGTTTGTACAGTACAATTTAAAATTCACCTTTGATGCTTTACCTTTAGCTTGTCGACAAAAGTTAATTACTCTCTTACTAACAGTATACTTCATCAGCATTTATCAGACGTATTTACAAAAGTGTATATGCGTAAGTCATTATATTTACTGCAACACAGAATGAAGCAAGAAACAGGGTGGATCAGATGAAGGAAAATAGGTATGACTCTTCTGTGAGGAGATGAGTAACAAAACTAAATTGGTTACTGAGAGTAGAAGATTGAGAAAGCAGTCGTTTCCGTTTTGCAGTAAAATATGTGGCAAACAATGCAAGCATGTTTTTTCCTCTTTTGTTTTCATCTGCGGTGTCTCATGATTTGGTATGATGATTGTGTGTAGAAGGCATTTGGCTTAAACCACGAACAAAAGGCTTGATTTTCTGACAGTTAAACACAAACACGTTGCTGTTTGTCTTTGGCTTTACTCCATATCAGTATTCATTACTTTGTTTTGATTCTGGTTATCCTTATCATGGGAGATGTTGAGATGTACAATTTCGCTTAATTCTCGCTGCTCACTAGTTTACCTTTCTTTATGGCATGCTTAATGTCTGTGATTCATCTAATATCTCAGGTTGCGAATTTTTGTGATTCAACATTCTCAATGAATTATCCTGCGTATCAGAAAATTCTCAATAAAAGCACAGATTGTGGAATAAAAAACACAATTGTGTGTGTATGTGAAGTTTCTTGCATGCATTTGAATTTTAACTACCATCTGCGCGTTTACAGTTTACAGACATACTTACCTACATATTGAAATGCATTTTGTTATTGAACTAGTAGCAAAAGTTCTCTAATAATTTGCATTATCCTTGCTCTACTGCATACTGATTGTGATTACAACTTTCATACATTACGTATGACTGTACAGATTACACAAATACACCATATGTAAGTTAGGCTAAACTTATACTACATTAAGATAATGGTTTGTTGCGGTGTAATTTATCTTACTAATTTTTTTTTGTTAACGTAACCCGTAAATAATCTAATTTTCATATAGTCGTAAACTAGCATGTTATTGCATACATAACTGTAAAACAGGTAAAAAGCAATGAAATTGGGAAATGGTCGTAAAAAGGGAAAGTAGAAAAGAAAACCATTTATTTCAATTTAGGTTTTACATTGATGCATAAGCTTACGTGAGGGATGCACTTTTTGCATTGCAAAGATTTTATGTAAACGTAAATAAGTTTTGTGTATTTTATGTACACATAGACGTGATTCCTGAGAGCATTTTGCCGGGACATGTTTTACCGGGTTTTTACGCTGAATTGCTCTCCAAATCGTGAAATGGGATGCTGATGACACATCACACACATTTCTTCTCTGTAATGTTACGATATGAGAACAAGGTACACACGCTTACTCAAAGACGTGTACCGTGTACCTAAAAATCATATGATTTAGTAAGTACATTCATAGCGAAAGAATCCCACAAAGATTGTTACTCTTAGGAAACTGGAACACGTGCTCCAGGGAGAAGAATACTATGTGGAAAGGAGAATGACTACGAAACAGAATCCAGAGGAACCCGGTGATTTTGTTGCTCCTTTCCTTCCAACTCTGCATAATAATGTATGTGCATAAATGGCCATATATATCCTTCTATACAATATAGTTGGACGATCACATGTTTGGGATATCCATATACCTTTCAAAAACCTAGTAATATTGTATATAATGTCCATGATGTTGTGAAATGTTTTTGTACTCTGTTCCTCTCGGTTCTCTGTTCCTACTTTTTTTTGTCTAGGAAGGAGCACTTGACTGGAGTCATCCTCATATGCGTAATATTGTAAGGGTGCAAGAGTATAAAGTTGTGGAACTGCTCTTGGTTTGGTTTTTTAGTAGTAGGAGTAGTATTCGTAGTAGTATAATCTGTTGCTTTCATCCTTCTTTTTTCATGTTCATTCATTCATTCAGTTTAATAGAAATAGTGGTAGTAGTGGTGGTGGTCGTAGTAGTAGTCGTAGTAAAGCAGACAAGGGAAAATGATTCCACTTACACTTGCTTTCTTTTCTTTACTCCTTCGCCTCGTCTGTGTCGTCATCATCGTATAAATTGCATGTATGTGTGTGTAACGTAAAATCCGATGAGCTTTCAGCAACATCATCATTTCATCTTCGTCCACACACCGTCTGTTCGATGGATCTTGCATTGAAACATTCTGCTTTATATATCTACCATCGCTCTGTCATTTCGTAAAGAAATCCTGTACAGAATTTAGAAGGAAATGACTAGGTAAATGGTGATGTGGATGTTATTGAAGGACAGGACTTACTAGATCATGTCGATTGTAAGTAGAGCATATTGTGTTTACTCTTTTCCCCAAGATGTTTTCGACGGCTTTTGGTTTGGCTTATTTCTATATTTACTTCTTGCTTTACGTTTTGGAAAAGAGTTTTGTTCTGGGGGAAATTGCGTATTCCTTCTTTTCCGGTTTAGAGTGTGAAAAAGTATGAGTGAATGAATGGCACTCGTTGTATGCATGTTTTTGTTGTGGTTTCATTTTCATTGCTGACAAGAATATTTAAGAAGTATTGTGTAGCAGGTTTTCTGATAGGAGTTCAAAAAACGGAATGACATTGAAGTGGCATTTAAAACTTAGTATGGAGTGGTACATCAGTCTACTTGCTTTGTTTAATTAATGGTGTCGATGTATATTAAGGAGCGCAAATAATATAATATGTATCGTGCATAGTGCATAGACGACTAGTCTAGTCAGCAAACAAAATGTATTGATGAACT
>JAHZNG010002066.1:0-16248 GCA_027744375.1 Orchesellides sinensis | reverse complement strand
CAGTTTAAATAGCGGATTGCAGACAGGTGAAGTTGGCAGAGTGGCACTGACATAACAGAGGTGGTTGTACTTGGATGTTTTAGATTGACACTTATTTTACATTTTATACAAATGCATCAATATACGATTAGATTTGTGTAGTTTCCTGTGCTAAAGAAATTCACTAAAAATCATACCCGTATTTAATCATAGAAAAAAAAGTTTTGCTAAAACTTACCCAGCCAAGTTAATCCATCCGTTTCAATAACATCACTGTTTCCACTATTCTCCACAATTTTCAATCCAAACCCTTCCGTTATAATTTGATCATCTTCAAAATAGTCTCCGTCCACATCGACATCTGAGGGAAGATTGGTGTCACGATTACCCACTGGAGATGAGTCCATCATGCCACTACTAGATTCTAACTCCTCCTCATCTGACGGCGTGGTTAAAAGAACGGTGCTGTTACTGTTATGATTCTTATTCATAGATACACCTTTCCCCTTTGAGTTTACAAAGTTGGCAATCATATTTGCAGTTTTTTCGTCGTTGTGATGATGATGGTGGTGGTTATGATGCTCGTCAATGCTTATTAAATCGTCTGCGTCTAGTTCAAAATCTTCATCGAAATCAGTAGATTCTTCTGGGATTATTTGTTCCCGTCTTATTTCCAATTGTTTCTTTAGCTCAGCGATAACTGAGTGAAGTTCGGTGAGTCGAGCTTCGTACACTGAAGATTTAGTTTGGTTGCTGTAGGATGATTCTACATCTTGCGAGCCTTCGCTCTGCAATACACACAAACCATAAAAGAAATCAAAGGTTTACTCCCAATCCCAATTGCAATCAATGTTACGCTAGCATGCCGGAAGTATCGCGAACTGCATATTTTTCAAGCAGCAGTTGCTTAGTCATGTTATATGATATGTATCTGCTACTTTCTCGATCTATAATATAAGCAATTAATCTTTAAAATTTCTCGTAAGAAAGCGTAAGCCTTAAAACACGGTAATAAGAATAAGAAAGGCGCTAGCGGAAGCATTGCTAAAATATTCACAAAGATTCTTTGACTTAGCCCGATTCTCATTTGTCATGTTGATATGATCATCATAATCTAATTTCCTTTCATGCCTTAACAATTCCACAATGTAATTTCCTGATTTATGAACGACGATTTTTACAAAAGTGAACTTTGCATTTTCAAGGTATTTATAATGAATGGCAGAAATCACATAAGGCGGAGGAAGAGTAAAGATAACTAATTGTTAGTTGAAACATAAAAATGCTTTAAAGTTAGATGAAGCTAATGGAACAAAAGATGTAGCTGTTGCAGTAACGACATCACAATTTGTTACTCCAGCCACTTTTTGTGTACATCAATTTAGACCCTATACAACCGTATCCGCCTCTTCCTCTCATCTCTGTCATTGTCATGCATACTGTAATCTGTGTAATGTGGAATTTACTGCAAATCCAGTGGCGCATGCAAGACATGTTTAGTAGCAGCATATAATCCATTCTTACACGCATCTATTTTTTTCTCCACTTTGAAACTAATCCTGTGGATGGGGGTTTGAGCAATGTTGAAAAGCGAAGAAAAGACTAATGAGCTCCATACATTTTCCCGCAAAACACTTAATAAAAAAGCTTTTTACGCCACAGCCATATGCAACAAACACTGCATCTCTGGAGTGTATAGCAAAATATATATATGCAACGTGATCAAGTTCCGCCTGTCTGGATTTACATTTTTGTATGCTAAGCCTACACATTCGCATTACGATAATAGTAACAAGAAACCATTTGAGTTAAATCCTTATTCTAGTTAAAACGAAACCGAACATTTTATGTTTATTACTACGAAATAAACCCGTCTTCAGATTTTTCTACTTAAACCGCATTATTTCGAGATATGAAGAAAATATTGTAGGAAACGTTAGTAATCTATGTTTAATTGGGTATTCCTTTATACGAATCCCTTTTTCCNTAAACCGCATTATTTCGAGATATGAAGAAAATATTGTAGGAAACGTTAGTAATCTATGTTTAATTGGGTATTCCTTTATACGAATCCCTTTTTCCGAATCCTAAAACTCCATTTTGGTGCAGGTGCCTGTATCTTTGATAAGCTCATTAGCGTTTCCTCCACTAATGTACAAAAGATGTACTGTGGCAATATGATGGATGCACAGTGTAGTCTGAACTTTTTCCAAGAATTTATTTAAAATCTCATTTTGATCATGGTGGTCTCATTCTCTATATTTGTTTATATGGACGGATCTTGTATACAGACCACTAACTTGAAAAAAGTTACCACCATGATGCGATGTAGTGAGTAATAAACGAGCAAAAAATTGTAAAACTTTTCCTTGATGAAGAAAGGTTGACCTGATTTTTTAAAAGTTGTTTTTGAGTACATAAAAGGGATAGAAGCTTTCATTTTTCATTTTGGGGACTATTTGCCACAAAAAAGGATAGCGCAGTGGAAATTATACAGGCCCCTAACTTGAAAAAAGTTACCACTATGATGCGATGTAGTGAGTAATAAACGAGCAAAAAATTGTAAAACTTTTCCTTGATGAAGAAAGGTTGACCTGATTTTTAAAAAGTTGTTTTTGAGTACATAAAAGGGATAGAAGCTTTCATTTTTCATTTTGGGGACTATTTGCCACAAAAAAGGATAGCGCAGTGGAAACTAACTAAACATAGTAAGCGTGTGCAATATATAACTTGTGCATCAAAAGAGTACACACATTTATCTAGACAAGCAAAGTAAACCAAAACCAAGCTCTAGTTTTCTCCGGCATACCATTTCAATTTCATACTTTTGGCCGTGTTTGTATGTTTTTGGCTTGTATATAAAAGCATCGATTTTTCAATATCACTTTCACAAAAGTCTGTCCCTTTTCCTTTAGCTGGGCTCATACAGCTTTAGACAAAAATGTATCAACACTAGTGAACTTGTCTAGAATAATTTCATACTTTCACCACCGCAGCCAACTTACACACATTTGATATTGGATCAACACCAGCACATCACTTGCATATACCTATATGCCTACGCGTAACCACTATATGATACCACCTTAGCCAACTTACACACATTTGATATTGGATCAACACCAGCACATCACTTGCATATACCTATATGCCTACGCGTAACCACTATATGAACTAAACATGTTCTCATAAACTCCTGTTGATGTACCTTTGTACCTACTTACAGCGTACAAAGAATCTCGCACTAACACACGCCCAAACTAATAATAAACTACTCAGAAGATACAAAACAGGTCTAATAAAAAATAAAAAGTTTGAAACAGGACGAATGAAAGACGATACAATTTTTCTTTCTTTCAACTCCTTCCCTTTGCTAGTCACAACACAACCACGCCACAAATGCTACTGATGTGTGCTTTAACAACCGCCAACTTTTCAGAGTGGACTACTATGAAGAAAGCAAACTGGTTTTGGTTGGACAGAGAGAGAGAGTGAAAAAGAAAGCTAAAGTATTCATAGAACACAAGAAGTGGCTACGGAGAAAGAGAGGGAAAGTACGTGCGTTGCGAATTTATACATTGAATTCAGTAGGAAGGAAGGTTTTTCACCAAATAACAATACTACGCCTGTATAAGTATTTTTAGCGACCTATGCTTATTGCCCAGACTAGAATAGTACAAGGTATGCTTTCTATTTTGTTTTGAGAATGTGAATAATGCATCTTCAGGGACATGTGCTTGTTGGTTTCCTGCCTTTTCCTTATTTTTACCGCTATTATTTCACTCGTATAGAGCCATCCAGCAACAACAACGATTCGTGTGGAGCAACTCATGTGTATAAGTTGAATGTACTTAAAAATGGAGCATGCTGTTGTATTTTATTTTATACACGCATTTCGTTTACAAACTAAAATTTGAATATTTGACAAAGTGAAAGTTAGTACGCCCATATGTATGTAAATGGGAGAATCATCAAGTGCATTGCATATAGCATAAAGCCAATCTATATATAGGACAGACTAATAACAGAAAGAAATATGTATCATACTTTCTCATTGTCTTAATCCTCAAATCCTCAAACCTACTCTTCAATTTGGTTTAATACTTCATTAAGTTCTATTTTTGCGACACACTTATTAGTTAACTTTACTTTCTCTTTTGCTAAATGCGTAGTACTTTTGCATCGATGTAGACACGTACTACAAATGTATGCTAAAATTTTATATGGATGTACGAATCATAGTAATATTGTTATATACTTTTGCAGGAATATTATTAACTGGGAGTGTGTTCTCCATTACATATGTACTGTTTGTATAAATACTTGCTTTCAATATCATACTATCATATTATGTACGCTACATTTTTTCTTCCTTCCTCTGCTAAAAATCAATTTCCGTTCGAGTATGCTTTTCACTGTAAGAATACAGCCTTTTTACTGCACTCTCCATAAAAGCAAAGACTAGTATTTTTAGTCTATAATTGCATGTCACAGGACATATCCTACCAGCTAATTTACAACAATCATAAAAACCGGTAAAACATGGATTATTCGTTAGTAATCATAGCTATTTTCACAGGAAAGTTATCACGCTACTGCCATCATCGACCTATAACCAAAGCGTATATTATATTGGAGAGGAAATTGCTGCAATAATTTTCTGAAAGCAATCCAGTTTTGTATTACACTCATGGAAAAAGTATACAAGAATAAGTCAATTTACAAACTAGCATATATGACCCTCTCCATTTCCGTGAAATGGCTATTATGTTAGAAAGGTACACAGAGCCAAAGTAGCCAAGTTAATAACCAATGGAAAAATAAACGATGAAAGGGTCAAATATATGCATCCTGATTCTGTAAGGGAAAGCATAAAACAGTTTGATTCATAAAGTTAAATTAGAAACTGAGACGGTAATACTGTCGTTACACATAAAAAATACGCAACATAAAGAGACTTGAGAAATACACACAAGCAAAGAACAAAACCCATGGATAACGTGTCAAGATTCATGTCATGTTCACTGATTCCTTTGAAACTAGAAGGGCGTTAGAGAGAGAAAAATGAAGAAAAGGGTTAAAAGTCTGCGATGTATGTTCTACAAGACTGATTTTTTGTATGTCGTGTAGTTTCTTGATTGTCCAGCTGTCTCAGTTTCATTTTCTCCGTCCTTTCACTCCTTTCACTTTGTGTCCCATGCGTGTCCATAAGGTTTGGACTGGATGTCGATAGGAAAACAGCAGGTATTCAGAACTCAACTTGAACGCATGAACACTTTATTTTATTGCAAGAGAGACATAAATAAGGCCGTAAAATCAATATGATTGTGTAGAGCAGCTGAAGCGAATAGGGTACATGAAAGATACACAAAGCTATAAGTAACACACTTGGCACCCATTCCAGCACAAAGAAAAAAAAATTGTTAAAAAGGTGTTCAAGACGGGAGACGGTGTTTTTACATTAACTAGGAAGGCAGCGGTGGTAGTAAAAAATTTAAGGAAAAAGCAATGGCTCAAACAAAACAGGAAATAAATAAAGGAAAAAGGACAGATCAACTGCTATTTTCTGCATTGGTTTAAATTAAGCTTACTCCACGGAGTGCTTTCACTGATCGGATGAACATAAAATGGGTAATATTACTATACAAACCTGAATATTGCGAAGGGTCTCTTGCAGTACATTCTTTTCCGCTGAGACGGAGGCAAGCTGAGTCTTTAAAGCAAAAATTTCTTGTTCCAGCGGTGAAAGACCCCCGCTGTTGGTTGTCGTCATTGTCATTGCCGTTGACGGCGTCGTTGTCCCTATTCCACTGGAGGGGGACGCCGTGTTGGCGGCTTTTGTTGGGGATGTTGTAATGGAAGTAGATGTAGTGCTCATTGTGATGTTGGGGTATGCTGTTTTGGCATTATTTTAACTGCAAAAAACATTAAGGCTTTGTTAAATTAAGATTCTTCTTCTCGCAAGTTATTGTATTACTAAAATTTTTACTAGCCCGTTGCTTTAAAAGAACAGGAAGCACACATTACATAAGAGCATTTTTAACCTGTGAGCATGAGCATCTTAAATTAATTAACGTGACAAACTTTCACCACAAAATCTGTCTCTTGTGTATATTCACTCACTGCATAACGCCACCGAATTTCCCAAATATTTACAATTTCAACTAAGATCCCCGACTTAATCTGAAAAAGTCTAGATTTTGTAATTCGATGCACTACCGGTTACTAGTCCGAACTCGGATAACACTCCATGCATGCAGTCCTTTTGCCCTTACAATTGCTGCATTGCAATGCATGAAGTATGCTTGTTTTGTATTACTAAAATTTTTACTAGCCCGTTGCTTTAAAAGAACAGGAAGCACACATTACATAAGAGCATTTTTAACCTGTGAGCATGAGCATCTTGAATTAATTAACGTGACAAATTTTCACCACAAAATCTGTCTCTTGTGTATATTCACTCACTGCATAGCGCCACCAAATTTCCCAAATATTTACAATTTCAACTAATATTCCCGACTCAATCTGAAAAAGTCTAGATTTTGTAATCCGATGCACTACCGGTTACTAGTCCGAACTCGGATAACACTCCATGCATGCAGTCCTTTTGCCCTTACAATTGCTGCATTGCAATGCATGAAGACTTCAATTAAAAATAGCTGCGGGGAAGAAAACGATAAATGTCATCCACGTCCCATATTTTATCTTCACTCTCCTTCCACCACTGGCCTGTATCGCTAATTCTTCCAGTAGTATGCAATACACTATCAGATCCCGTGTTCACTCCGGTTTTATAATTCGCAGCAGTAGCGGTTTGGAATAAAAGTACAACAATGGCATAGCAAAAGAGAGAAGTTTAGCGGTTGGGTTCTCCACCAAGGCTAAGTTATTCCATGTCATGCCATGAATTCTTTTGGGTAAATTTATACGTGCTTTGCAAATAAATCACACTCATTCATACATGCCTCAAGGATTTTCATCTTGGGGCCGTGTGCGTTCTTTATGCTCTCCCTCCAGAATTTTTTGGGATGATTTGATGATATAAACTTTTCCCTAAATCAAGCCCTATCGCAGCCATAAACTATATCAAAAACCAATGTCGCATGTGGCGTTTTAACGTAGACCAGTTATGCTGTATTTTCGTTATAATTAGTGCATTATCACTGTAACTAACTAAAGCTATTTTCACTAAATGAGTAGCCAACTTCTTCAGGAGGCTTGTACTTTCCCACTTCACTCTAAATTATTATGCACACTTATTATTATGCATTTGTACAACAAAACAACTCCAATTGTGACATGCTTTTGAGTGTGATTTTGGCACAGTGGCAATCCACTGAACAACTATTCTGATCTGGTTGACTTGACGTGAATCGGGAGATAAAAGAAGACACTAAACAAGACTATGAAAACCTTGGTGCCTCCTCTTCTCATTCCATTATCATTTTAGACCTGGCAGCAGTTTCTGACAACCTGACAACACGAGCCAAAATATTATAGAAACAACTGCTGGGGTGCTGCTGGTGCTGAAGTTGTTGCCTTTAAGTATAGTAATGATTTCGACAGTCGTTTTGCATGCCATTTTAACATTATATGAGAATTGCTGTATGCATATGGCAGCGAACCAAATCTGCTTTATGAAGTCAAGCATTCAGCCAACTAAGTGAACCACGATGGGCGAAAGGCGACCTTTTTTTATTTGAATGTATTTTATGATATATGATACATGGCACAAGTAAAACATGTCAGATTACTTTATCATTTTGTAAAAAAGAAGATGAGAATATAATATACAATATCTCATCCTCAGAATGATCATCATCACGATTATCTAATGGTGATGTTATCGAGCATGCAACATTTTCTGCCCAGATGAAAAATTCCTCCAAGTTCACATCCAAACATTAGAGCAGCATGAGGCATCAATCATTTCAAGCTTGCTTTAGGGGTTCCGCGTGTGCCACACCATAAATATGTATGTATATATTATCTCTTTAGACATCCACCAACATTTTGGCTTGTTATACATTTGATTTACCCATTATCATTAGTGTGGTGGCAATAAACGATTTAATTTTTGTTTTTGCAGCTTGAAGCAATATTAAATACTCCAGCATATGCGATTCATTTTAAGCAAGAATGATATGTGTGTAAAGTAACAGATGTCTTGTTGCTGACTGAATTAAAACATGATATTTATGGCAAACAGGAAAATTTTGAATTTACGTTACTGGCAAATGGTTGAGAATATTCAAGGATGGATGTCATCTACATTAGCTAAGAAAGATGCGTCAATCTTTCAACGAACTAAAAGTATTAAATACGTTATCGCGATAATGCAGTTTGACATAAAGATGCATTTTATGCTCTGGTTTGCAATTTAGAAAATTTAATGCCTTTACAATAATAGGAAACTCATTATCATTATGCTTCAAAGAATAAATAAAATACTTTCTGTGCCTGAATTGTATTTGTTGCACTCAATCATAATTGGCGATAGAAGAATGTGCAGTCACGTCACCAACGTTTTCCACAAATTGCATGTTTATATTGTAGTATATGGAATGTAAAAAGTCAAACGCAGGATGAATTATGCTTTTCCTCCCCCAACGGTTTCCAACAAGCAAATGTTCAATTCATTTCAATACGTATGTACCTATTACTTATAATGTCATGCCATGTGACACTGTAAAAATTAAGTGTACTTTCGAGACTTTAAAAAGAACTACGACAATTACGATTTGAGACAATATGTATTGTAAGGATGAAGTATCCATGTAGAAAAAGTAAGAATAACTTGTTATTTTGTCGTTTCTACTTTGGTATGTGCATTTGTTATATTGTTACTGAAAACGTGTGCCACACACGATTTATATTTTTACATAAGTCAGTGACAGGGAGTCACTTAAGGCTTTAGTGCGGTGCGTGGTAACAGAAACCCTACCCCTACGACGGGTAAACGAAGAAACCTAAATGACAAACGATGTTCAGCTAATTGCTTTTCTATTGCCTTTAGTTCGCACTACATGCTTTTTTCTCAGCTACACAGTTACCGCTGTTCAACATAAATCTTTCCTCACATAGTTTTTACACTTGGAACATGTCTTTTGGTGACTTTTGTCTGGTGCATCTGGAAAATGAAGCACGTTTTCCGGAAAGGAAATGACAATACGAATCAGTCATGCGATCCGAGTGGGAATTACCGATATTGGTTGCTCAATTATGGTACAGCAATAGCTTTATATAACTTACAAAAATAGCAAAAGAAAAGAATTTGTATAACATGTACAGAAACAAAATATTTTGGAAGGATTAACAGCACAGTTATTAACCATGTCAGATAAATAGATTGCCTTGACTTTGCCGGACATGTCACTTGAATCTAAGGCATGCTGCGGGTTGCTCATTTAAAGTTCAGAGGGGTACCCGCAAAAATGGCCATGGCCCATTTTCTTCTATACCATTCAAGAGAAGAAGATAATAATGGCGAACATTAAAAAGATATATTGATAGTTCAATAGTTTGGTCAAGCAATTCTTACAAGTTGTATATTTGACATTTATTAGTCTGACGTTTATAGTACATATGTACAATATATGTACAAACGAACGCAGTCGCTTTACAATGGGTAATTTATGTACAAATGAATGTGAAGCATTTCTTGTACTAGAATTACATACGCTTCAAGTGAAACCCCCTAAACCAAGCAATACAGTAGATGGGTAACCTTCGTTAGTCAATTTATTGCTTGCTAGCTTGTCTAAACAAATGAGTGGAGAATGAACACCCAAAACTCTTAAAAGTCGACGATTTTTCTGCTCACTCCGAAAAATCTAAAAATAAAATCAAAGTTCAAACAAACAACGCTGAAAACAATATAGGATGAATCCCCATCTTCTTTCTTACTTACACAAAGGAAATGCTCTTATGTTTCTTCCACATGTTTGATGCGTTAAGAAGTTAAAATCTAAACAGGGCATATGATGATCACATGAACAATGAACATGTACTTATAATAGAGGTTATAGAGACAAGCATTGTTTCTGTATATTGGTTTAAGCCACAATTCCTTCAGGAAACCAAAGAAGCGGATAAGCCGACATGTTTTTAAGATGAACCCCACAATTACACGTTACATTTCATTCCGTGGTAATTCATTCAATAGAATTTCAACTGGCGATGTGAAACTGGTTAGGTAACAGTTTGACAATTGCAACTATATTCGTGTAATATCAAACTTATGCAAAACTAATCAAAATTTACATAATTTAAAATGCAAAGGCAAAATAAATAGCCATGCCATTAGGCTTCGAGGTCTTTTTATAAAACGAAAGCTAATAGATTTAAAATTCAAAACAATGTCACGTGCCATTTCAAATTTTGTTCATTTTATTCTATAAAATTTCTAATTTAATTTAATGAGAATTCCTAGAAAAAATTTGTTTACCACAATTTTTCTAAATTTTTTATTCAGCAAGTAAGCTAAGAAGAGGCATAATCATTGTATTGCGTTTGAAATGAAATCTGTTTGTAAGGCGTGATTGTGTTTTATTCATTTCTAAATTCAATTTCCTTCGATATCCTATTTTCTCCTGGAGCAACAAAGAACCCATGAAGCACGCCCATCAATAGACCATTCTTTCTCCTGTCATTTTTCCCTTTCTCTCATTTATTCAAATGAAGAAGCGACTCGGAGTAGTATGATCACTAGTATTCCATAGGCATCAAATCACCATTTGAATGCAACTTCCGTACCTACCGAAGCAAACAACTTTTTACAACTCCTTTTTATACTTATTAGATAGCATGACAAGAAAGGCTAAAATTACCCTTATTTCTCCGCATTTTACCTTTTCCATTTTTTGGCCCCTTTATTGTGATATCATCCTATATGTAAAATATAAAGTAAGAAATACGTTATAGGCATCCGTTTTGCGTGCTCCTCCGTCAGTCTCAACCTGTCAGATGCGTTTCGTGGGAAGAAAACTGATTTTCCAATGAATACCTTTTTTATATTATACCTGTTAAAAAGTCTACCAAGAAACGCATATATTTACGTACATTTAGTCACATGACCCTTTGCCTTATGTGGCGTAGCGTAGACCTCGTCATCTCAGCCATTCACTATCTCCATACTTTCTTCCCATTCATAGTCCTTTGTCTTCTTCGCTTTTTATGCTGTAAACTCTTTACTCACATGAAGTTTCTATGAGCTCCTATCTTTCCCAGAGTTAATCGACCCTGTCAATCTTTCTTGGGCATTCTATGTCTGACTCTATGTTGCAGCCCCAGTCTCAGGACTAGAATGTATAACCCAACAAAACACGTTTTCAAACTTTGCCGTTACATCCCAGCCTTCCAGGAAGGAAGAAACTAGAAAGAATTTTATACTTGGTCTCCTCTCCTCTGCTCCTAGACTAGCTTCAATGAGCCTACATGCTGCTGCTGTTGCTGACTCTCTAAATAAAAAAGGAGATAGCAAGAGAAACAGAAGAGCAGCACAGCAGTTCAGTAGGCATATTTATGAGGATCAAGATATAAAATACGCGTAGTTATATTGTTAAAGTTGAAACTAGTGAATGCTTTATACACACATACGCCATAGACCTTCTAAGCTCTCTCATCTTGTTCGCATTTTCACGTCTCTGTAACTCTACTACTTACTATTTTCAAAGAAACTCATTCCTCCGCTAAATCGACTAGGGTCCCAACCGACCCTTTGTGTGTAATCTGAAATGCATTTTTTATGAGAGGAAGACCAAAAACAGAGGCTTTTTCTCTCCACATTCACTCTCCTTTTTCCATTCTTTCTGCAAAACCTGAAACCTTACATAATAGCATACACACACAACAAAACATGCTAAAACCGTTTTTGCGGATGGAATAGCATGGGTTTCTTGTTGATATTTTGCTCTTTCGATTTAATGCAGCCATGATACATAAAAGTCCATAATGCTACTTTTGTATTGCATACACAAGCTTAGAAACAACAACAACACGAAGAAACTACAGTAGCCCTTTTTTCTCACTTCAAATCAAACTATACTTGTGATGATCTCTTGACTGATGATGGTACTCCATGTTCCACTATGACTGAAAACTTGACCATAAAATGAGAAAATGTAGGAATACAACAAGATAAAGCATCATGCAATAATATTATGGTTTGTCAATCTGCCCTCGTCCTTCCCAGAAAAATGTTTGCCATACTTGGCTAACCAGACTCAGGCTTTTTTATATTTCCTCATTGTATTACTTATCTCTCTTGATGTCTAACCTTGTTATTGTGAAAATGGCAAGTGCAGATTTGTAATATCTAACTTAGCAAGTTTACGTTGTTCTATGTGGGTCGGTTGAGTAGGGTAACATTATGTATTATGCACACTTGTCTTGGTTTGAGCCTCCCGTAAGGGTCGCCGGTCCTCGTCTGTAGTTTGTAATTGAGTTTTTTATTTCTCAACTTTGATTACCTCATAGCATAACGGCTCTGTTGTTTACACATTTTTACTTTAAATTATTGACATAACCTGGCGCAATGTATGTAGATGTAAGGACAAGTTAAATATCAAATGTTTGATATGCATGCAAACAGTTTCTTGCCCGGATGGATGATAATGAATGTCGTTAGTTGGACAACTTGTTGTGTATGCTTTGTATGCATGGAGAAAAGCTGGATGGAGAGTCTACGAGGAGAAAAGAGATGCAAAACGACTGTTTGGAAAGTTGAGTTTTGAGTTTAGCTGAGCAATTGTGAATAAATGGCTTTATATACAGGAAGTACATGAAACGTATAAAATACAAAAAGCGCCTGAGAGAGAGAGGAATCTAAGCACATGACTTTTTTCTAAAATGATAGCCTTGCTTGCTGTGTTGATGATGATGATAATGATAACAGTGTCGACTTAAGCCTCAGCATCTTGTTTCGGTCACGAAATGAGATTGTAATGGGAACCAGATTTTTGCATATTTTTTCTGTAGAAAGTACCTTTTTTGAATTTATAGCACATGACTTTTTTCTGAAAATGATAGCCTTGCTTGCTGTGTTGATGATGATGATAATGATAACAGTGTCGACTTAAGCCTCAGCTTTCTTGTTTCGGTCACAAAATGAGATTGTAATGGGAACCAGATTTTTGCATATTTTTTCTGTAGAAAGTACCTTTTTTGAATTTACATGCAAAGTAAACTGCCATATTTATGTGCAAGGTAGAGAGAGTAAGTGTAATGGAGAAAAGAAATGGAATGAATTTTCATGGATGAAGATGAGGCTAGGAAAACAAAAGAATTTTTCAGAAAATGATGTCATTCCGTGAGAGTAAGGACACTAGGAAGGAAGTGGGGTAAACTACATGAAAAATGTATGTGAAACAGGATATGACAACTATTTGGTATGTAAACGCTCAAAACAACGAAGGGATTTTCATGGAATAACATCTGCATATTGTATACAAGCAACCGACCAAAACGCCTTAATGAATATACATACTTATGAGTATAGATGGAATATGTAAAGTTTATATTCACATAATGTATACAAACAACAGGGGAATTTGTAGGAAAAAATTGTGCGCATTACGTTGTTTTCCCACTGTTCTCTGTACTCAGATCTAAAACAAACCAAAGCTACAGATATTTTTCCTTGTTTGAAGTAGCTATTAGCTTTTAGTAGCTTTTGTCTTTGGTTTTTGGGACATTTGCTTTATCGTGTACGTATAATATGTCATGAGCATAAAGGATAACATCAAATCCCAACAGCCGAAACAGTCATGTGAATTCAGACACAAGTCACAAGTAGAATTTTTTGTTACTTTAGCGAGCGAGAGAGCTCATAAAATGCTAGTGTAATCGGAGTTAAAGCATGCTTAGTCAAAATAGTGCCATTGGTATGTTTTCTGTGTCACTTGTAACATAATACGGAGAAAAATGAGGCAATAGCGATTTGTTTTGCTTTTATGCATTAACATATTACTTGTAAAAGAGAACAAATTAGTACACAGGATTTTCACATCGTTTTTAATGTAAAGTAAAGTAGGATGCGGTAATACAAGTTCATGAGAGCTGGCTAATCAAAAATGAGTGGGTCAACTTTATACAACTTGTCATAGTCTGGGTTTGAGTACCTGGATTTTAAGTTCCATGATCAAGCTATCATGATCTATGTAATATAACTATGGGTAGAAACCGATGACTTTGGATCACGTTTGATTTCGTATCCTTTTGAAATCGATCGTATTGATAATTTACTCTTGTATGCACAGTTTAACAGAGAGCAAATTAATTGAAGCTAATGTTTATAAAATTACAATCCATTTTCCATGACCGTGTCACTTATCGTTTACTCTGTTGCAATTACCCAAATACTACTTATATCCCCACACTCCTACGTTTTAGCTTAGGATGTGCAACGACTCCAACATCTCCCAATTTGATAACAACACGCACGCCGTACATATATGCATTGCATGATTATTTCAGTATCTCTACCAAGGTTCCCATTTCTATCCGATCACAGCCTACCTTTTCATGATCCGTACTTTCGTACCGAAAACCCATAAAATAATGTAGCACCTACCTATAAAACTTCTTCACTTCACAACTCAACTCCATTTTCTCTTCCTGCCTAGTGGCAAACATTCTTTATCTCTTCCCTTTGTAGACCTGAACAGAATTTGTCTGGTTGTTCTCTCTCTCTCTATCACATACTCAGGTAAAAAACGCAGAGATAGGAAAGAGGACTATGACAGGAATGTCGATCCAATTTAATTATATATGAATAACACTTGCTCAGCTTGTCTAAGCATACTGCACCCATCCTAGAGAGAGAGAGAGCATGGTGTACAGATGGGGAAGTGTGAACGCTCATGGAATACTGAGAAGAATAATAATAGTTTCTCCTCGCGTCAAGTAAAAGTCAGGAGAGAAAAATTTGCCGTCTGCACCCATCCTAGAGAGAGAGAGCATGGTGTACAGATGGGGAAGTGTGAACGCTCATGGAATACTGAGAAGAATAATAATAGTTTCTCCTCGCGTCAAGTAAAAGTCAGGAGAGAAAAATTTGCCGAATTCATGTTCTAAGCTCAAAGCGCATACCTGCATTTACTCATTCAGTATATATCACTGGTTGACTGGTTTTTATTTTGTTCGGAAGCAGTGAAAGTGCAAGTACACTGGGAGGATAATAGTAGATGAACATTTTGTGGATTTTCTGAGCTGAAACAAGGAAATGCTGGTTTAAAGAAGTGAAATACAAGTCTTTTCTACTATAAGATTAGTACATATTGTAAACATTTATGCAATATCGTATCCAGTACCTATAAGTCATTCTAAAAAATTGGACTACAGACAAAAGTCTAATGATCTAATATAAAGAATGCTAAGAACAACTACGTTGAAGGGTTGCTTCCTCTCTTGTCCTCTAAATAAAACAGAGAAAGTCCATATAAATTTTCCAAGGTTTCTTACAAACTAACTGCAAATAAAGCATGGTGCAAGCAACACTTTGTGCATTTGAAACTCGCATTATCTGCAGCTGCAGCTACACATATAAAATATCTTTTTCATGCAGCATAAGGCAAAACCATCATGAAGATAGGATTCTGCAGTTTACAACGTACATTCCTGAGCCTTTTTGCTACTGGGCTGTAGAGAATCAGCGAATTTCATTGTTTACTACAAATCATGCATACAAATGTTAGTTTGTTTTTAAAATGTAGAATGCATCCTGAATTTAGTGTTTGTGCAACTGCAAAAAATGGATAATGATTTTAAACTCGGACCTGTAAAACCATGTATGAAATTCATGGTTTAAATTTTGCTGTCACGGATAAGGTTAACCGAAACCATAACGTGCCTTAAACTTCACGCGCTTTGGTCATCTTATTTGTTAAATAAACCTTCGCAATGAACTTGGAGATGATTCCCACTAGTGTATACAAGCATCTGAGTTTTCGTGTCAGGATGATACTCCATAATGAAATAAAAACATTATCTTTAACATCCCAGCTCAACTTTTGCTTGAAAGGATTCCAAAGATAAATAGCATGTTGTTGCGGAGAGAAAGTATCCGGTAAAAGCATTGGAAATAATTTATACATTAGGTGGCCAAGTTAGAGTCGGCGTGTTTTTAGCTCCTCATACACAATTCACGTAATATATTTAATTAAAGGCACGACATGCAAGCCTACTCAACTCCTTTTCCACACAGTGGAACCTGCAAATAAGTAAGATAACTAAGAATTTTTCCAAATCCAATTGGAAAGCGCACGTGAA